>JARVGV010001153.1:26354055-26364733 GCA_031762435.1 Hypsolebias longignatus | reverse complement strand
CGGGCCCCGGCCCCCCCCGCGCACAGCAGCAGCTTCACCGCACCTGCTCTGTTAGTAACTCTGCAGGCTCCCAGACGCGCTCGGTGAGGTTAGTGCACGCGCTCAGTGTTTCAGTACTTGTTGCAGCAGGGGGCGCTGACTGACAGCCGCTCAGTCAGGGTGGGGTTAGTGAGTAGTGAGGAGCTGGCTGAAGTCTGGGCCTGGATCTTACCCCGTTGCTCTGGGTGGAGGTTATGGACTGCTCGCTGGTGGAGGAGCAGGTGCTCATGCGGTCCACGTCCTTACTGTGGCTGGAGCTGCGGTGGAAGGACGGCGTCCCGCCACTCCCTCTGCCCAACGAGTCGCCTCCGCCACTGGTGTCGCTGGGGAAGGAGAGCGAAGCGGGCCTGCTGGCAGGAGAGGGGGGCATAGGGGGAACCACGGCCCAGAAAGGGTTCCCTTTATGTGACGGGCTTGACGGGATACACGGTTCCTTTCCTCCTCCGGGGGCGCGAGGTGAAATAAGGGGGGAAATCGTCCCGACTCGAGAGCTTTTAAGTGGAAAACTCAGAGGAGCCACAGTCATCCGAGGAACTGCGGCTTTCTGAGGCTTCTGGTTCTCCTCATGCCCCCCCAGACCAGGTCTGAAGGTGTCGTCCTTGCTGTCTGGAGTCTTAGTACTGCTGCTACAGTTACTTCCATGAGAACCATCCAGTTCTCTCAGTTTAGGACCCTCAGAGGCCGACGCCTCTCCGTTTGTCGTGCTGTCTGAGTAGAGGTAAGAGGAGTGGGGGGCGCAGGGAGACCACATACCTGCTGATCTGTCGAGCCCCTCGGGGCCCGGGGGGTGGTGGTGGTGAACGGGCTGTGGGAGGCGTGAGGAAGGCTGTGGGATGCGGGACGGCCGAGAGCGAGGACCGCAGAGGGAGGAGGAGTTCCCCCCCAGTCCTCCTCCTCCTCCTCCCATGCTGTTGGTGCTGCTACCCCCAGGGAGACCTCCAGTACCGCTGCTACTGCTGGGGGGTCCGCTCTGCCCGCACCCACCCACATGGTTCCTCTGATACTCTATGGGTGAGGTCAAAGCTGTGGGACACACAAAGGCAGGATTTCTTCATGTCAAACACATATTTCTGTAAAAAACGTGCATGAAGACAAAAACCAAGATGTTGATCTCTGCTCCAGCTCCAGGACAAACACCAGACGCCAGCGTCCAGCCGTCGTCAGTGAACAGAGCGGCTTACCGTTGAGGAAGTTGCGCTGATTTTCCAGGATCTGGCTGACGTGGTGGATCCAGGCCTGGCTGACCGCGGGACTCGCTGAATGGAAGGTGAACCTCTCCAGGGTCCCGTTGGAGGACCTGGAGACGAGTGTAAACTTGCAGGGATCGTCTGCATTCTCCTCCAGACCCAAACAGCTCACCTGCAGACCAGGGGACATTTCTGTTAATCGTCAGACGTCCGGAGGAGGCTCAGACCCGTCGACTTGGTGGAGCCGCTCTCACCTTGATGCTGTTCTTGAAGAGGTAGCCGGGAGTGGAGAAGCCTTTCTTTTTGTCCAGAGGCTCGCTGAAAATAACTATCTGCTCGAAGAGAAACACTCTTCTCTCCTTCATCCTGGACAGGAGGCCTCCGTCTTGGTCTGAAACCATGAAGGTGTCCTGCAGGAGCAGCCTGCCCTGAGCCACGATCTTACCCTGAAAAACATTTCCGTTTGAAAACCTGGGACAATACTGACACCTGCTGGTCAGTGTATGCACTTAAATTAATTTACACATGAATACTCTGTGCAGAGGGACTTACTTCAAACCCTTGAAGTCGTCCAACATTCATCATGTCGTTGCAGCGCTTCGGGACCACACACATCACTTCGACAGCTTTCTACAACAGAGCACGGCAGGAAAAACAGATTTTATAACAACGTGCTGGCCTGAGAGTCCATATGGAGTTCAAATTTAGTAAACGTAACTCTATGTACCTCTAGCTCTGTCGTATCCACGCCTGCTTTCTTAGAAACCTTCAGAAGATCCTGATAAAGAGTGCAAATGAGGAGTACTGGCATTTGTGATGTTAAAACATATTTTATTAGTAACACTGACATTAGTACCTTCAGTAGTAGCTGGTACTTCATGATGCGTTGAACGGGTTTGATGAGCAGATCAGTGATCTGCAGTCTGTGGCCCAGCCGCTGCTTCAGGTCCTGATGAAACACGTGATTGGGTTTTTAACAACTCGAAGAAAGAAAAAAAACCGGAGCTTTTTCTGCAAGAATGAAGAGCAAACTGCACAACAGACTTACTTCAAAGTAAGTGTCGATATACTCTGACACGATGTGCTCGGATTTAGGCTTGTTCTGGCAGTAGACGATGTACATGTGCAGCCGTCGCTCCTACAGTTGAATAAAACCAAGTTTAAGTTTGTTTAACTTTAAGACCTCAGGAGAAACATCACCCCCTTATTTAACCGCTTAAATAAACTTTAGTATTTATTTCCACAATCTACTGGTCAATCATTTAGAGCAGCCTCAACCTGGAGAGAAAAAAAAAACTATTTAAGGGTCTTTAGTTAAAACAAACAAATAAACAAACAATCAAAAAACCTCCACGTTTCTGTTTAATGATTTTTGGAGAAAAAAAAAAAAAAAAACAGTCCAGAGTTTTGTGAAGACCCTTCAGCTCATCGGACCCTTCAGATCTGGTAGCTGAAAACGAGGCCTTGTTTTCTGTCAAACTTACTTCTGTCTTTCAGTGGTTGAGTATGGAGGGTTTTTAAATACAGTAGTCCCTCGCTACTTCATGGTTCGACTTTTGATGATGCGCGCTTTCGTGGTTTTTCAACAATTGTTAACTTTAATATTATTCATGTGATTGGGACGGTACGGGATAAAAAGTTTACGAAAAAATACTTTGGACATTCTGCCATTTTGTAGTTTTCTTTCAATAAGCCTACAACTGTAATGGCAGTCAAAAGAACTACACTACCCAGAAGACAACAGTGCTTCCTGCTGCTGCTTTTTTCCTAAATGGAGGGAAAGAAACGCAAAGTCAGAGGTAATGATCTATTTAATAATCTCACAGAACTGACAGGAAAGTCACAAATAATTCTGAAGCTCAGTTATCTACGTGCACATCAACCTGGACGGGGCAGTGGGCTTCGTTGCTGCAGGGTAGGTCTGCAGAACTGGAACCGAGCCAGACTGGAACCAAGCTGCTGCTCTGCAGAGCTGGTGAGTAAAATCTTTCAGTACTATATTGTACATATATGTATGTTGTTAAAATTACGTAGGTTTAAGAGTTTAGAACATTGCAAGAGTGTGGGAAGGGTTTAAAAGCCTTAAAATATTTATAAATACAGTACTAAAATAAATATAGCGTTCCTACTTTGTGGTTTTTCACTTATAGTGGTGGTGTGTGGAACGTAACCCCCGCGATAATTGAGGGTGTATATAACGGTATACAGTATGTACAAGTATACATATATATATTATTGTTTCCTAAAACCCTACTTGTGCACAACACCAGTTTCTGTTTGGTATTTTGCTTTTGCTGACCCGATGATACCACCAGCAGCTGCAGCACGGTGCGCCCGCTAATGGCATCCAGCTTTGGGTGAAACCAACAGGAGTCAGCCGCTCTGAGCTGTGCAGCATTCAAACTAAACGTTTACTTGTGCAACTTGCAAGAGTGTTTTTGCTCTTTACATCCAAACTAAAACTGTTTTTGTCGGACAAGATGAGAGAAGAAACTCTGCAAAGGAGTCTGGCCAGCACCACACAGTGGGCTAATATAAAAATCTAAAGTAGAGGGAAAGAGGTAAAATGAATTACTGAGAGGAATGCATTATTTTTATGATGTGATAAATATGGGATCAAATAATGCATTTATGATTCATTTTATGGCAGATTTCCCCCCTCAGGAACACAAGAAGTGTTGAAGTGAAGTTGCTGCAAGGTTATGAGAGCTTTTGAACAAATTTTGACAAAATAAAACAAAATAAAAAGGATTTTTAAGCTTTGTCAGGAAAAAAAACAAAAAAACATTTATAAAGACCTAAGCAAGAATAAATGCGTGGCTGTTAATGTTTTCCAGGAGTTACATTTACCAAACTCCTTCGTACAGACAGAAGAGTTTTTACCTGTTTGATGAATAAAGGAGCGAGTCTGTCAGGATCCTCCAAACACTTCTCAAGCTCTCCCAGGAATAAACTACAGACGGATAAAGAAACAATATGATTTCACCAGCATCCTCTTGTTCTGTTGTATCAGTGCTCAGGTGGTGGGTGTGTGGGGGGGGGGGGTGTTCAGGTACATTATATGTGGTAAAGAACGTACTCTCTGTGCCACTCATAGATCTGATGGATATTGCCGAAGACGATTTTATCTTTCCCTCTCATGTCATCTGGAACTCCTTCCTCTTTCATCCTGCTCATGTAGCCCTAAACACAGGAGAGGCAACTCAGCTGCAAAACTTGCAGAATATATTGAAATAAAAGCAAAATATTTGAGGCTTCATTTGTGTTTTACCTCCACCACTGATCCTAAGTCTCGGACGTAGTCTCTTTCTGTCTCTACCAGCTCCAGCAGCACATAACTGAGCAGGAGAATAAATAGAGAACATGGCAGCTGAAGGAGGGAGACGCTCAGCCTACGAGGAAAATGTCAACAGGAGATTCGTGCAGCTGTCGTTTCTCAACACACTGAGCCTTAACTCACTGTCTTCTCTTGAGGAAGCCAGATTTGCGCTCGTCCACTTCGTCGATGGGCGAGGAGGAGGACAGGAGCGAGTTGTCGGATGGGTTGAGGGAGGGGGAGCTGCTGTCGCCCTGCTCCACCGACAGAGAACTGGGACGGTCCTCCAGAGACTGAAGCCAGCGAGAAGAAGGAGAAACAGAAAAGGAGAGAAAATCTGAAGCGTGCACTTCATTTAGGACAGTCCATGAGCTGGACCAAAGGACAGCTGGGACACTTAGTCAGCGTCCTGACAGATGACAAGTAGGATCATTGTGACCAACACCCCGGGAGGAAAAAGTGTCTGAATGCACATCGATCACAATGGTTCAGTGCGCGAGCGTTCCTCGCTCACACGTCCCTCTGGGTGTTGGTGATGACTCCCTAACTCACCATCTTGCTCTTCACCAGCTCCTCGATGGCGCTGACCAGCTCGGCGGCGCTCGGCGTCTCTGAGCTGCAGGGGCGAGCGGACAGCCGGGATGCCGACTGGAAGACACGACAGAAACAGTGAAACGAAGGTTCATTTTGAATATTCAGGGCTAACGGACGTGCAGAGCCAAGTCTTTCTGAGGCAGGATGATCACTACAACACACGTAACAGAAAAACAGACAGTTCTGGCTTTTTGTTTTCTTTTTTTAGTATTATTTTCCGGTCAGGCTGGAAGCAGCTGAAATTTGTTGAAAATAATCTTACACCAATTAGAAATTCAGTCATTTTGTGTGTTTATGTTTAAAGGTGTCAAAAATACTTTTAATAAGAAAAGTGAAAAAGTTAAAGAGCTCTGATCTGGTTTATAAACAAGATTGTTTAGTTTAATATCTTTGTCTAAAAGCCGGAGCCGATATGGGCAACGTATGGTCTGTGGGCCAAAAGAGGCCCTCGGACAATCTCCATCTGGCCCCCAATATCCCTAATAAAAAAAATTAAAAAATACTTTTCAATAAGTTGATAGGAACCTGCACTTTATTCATGAAATGTTTAAATAATATAGTTGAATTTTCCTCTCGTTTATTTCTGTCTGCATTAATTTTTCTCAAAGATCGTATACTGATGACGGGAGATTTGGACAACTGGGCAAAGTCTTCTCCAGTACATCCCAGTGACTCTCAGTGGGTTTGTCCTGTGAACCTTTTAAGAGCTTCTTTTGCATATCTTCCGAATTGTAAGTTATGGATCTGGTCAGCTGGTCTCTCAATGCAATTGGAGAAAATTTCTCAATGAGAAGACAGGGCAAAGGAGAGCCCTCCCGCCCAGACGGGACACTTGCAGCCGGACACACGATGGATTCCTGGGGTAAGTGGAGGATTGTGTATCTGGCCATATTGTCCGTTGAGGACACTGAAGACGTGTACATACTGTAACTGGATTTATGATAACAGTATTTTGCTTTATGGGGTAGGTGGTTACCTGGCATATCGACAAAGTTGGAAAACAATGGCAGCTGTTCTGGCCATCGTAAAGTTGACCAGCCTGTGTGAAGGAATGTGCTGTGCTGTCAACACTCAGACTCAAATGCTGTGCGAACTGAGCCGTAAGCTGGACACCATTCTTGCTGAGAATCGCAGGTTGCTTGCGGCTCCTGAATCTTGCAGGTGGGAAGGAATAGATCTCGGAGAAGTTGTAAGCTCGACTCGGTGTATGTGACAACAAATTTGGCTGTTTGGAGTCGTCATGTACATGTATGATGTACTAGCGAAACTGTATAAGGTAGATGGAAATTAAAGAGCTGGCCTGACCCAAAACAAATGTTGCTATCTGAACCTGGCTCCGCACTTTGGCCTTGGAAGGTTGACTATCTCAAATTCTCCTGAATGTTATGTGAACAAGACGCTCTGCTCATCCTCCCCACTCCTTTCCCAAGGACATGGACCTGTGTCAGAGCTCTACCGAGCCAGCTGATAAACACTGCACTGTCACTTATCAGAACTATGGCTGGTGGTGGTGGGTGGTGGGGGGGGTATCTGGACAGTTTTCATGGACTACTTCCCCTCAAATTCACCACATTCCCTGGCCTCTCTCATTTTGCCCTCCCAATGCAGCAACATAGGTAGATGTGAAGGTGCCAGGTGGCTCTGTTGCTCACTTGGGCGGCCTGTGCTGGGACCCCCACCCTCACCCACTCCACATGCATATGTCTTTATGTCACCAGTATGTTGCTTTTTCTGATTTTTTTTTTTTTGCAACCTCACACTGTGTCCCGTCAAGGACACAGTGTGAGATAGGATTTTTATACCTCCCCTTTCCTCGTGTTTTCTTTTTTCCTTATCTAAACAAAAAGGGCAGCTCTTGCCACGAGGATGCAGCCTCAGACATTCCCATCTACTCATGTTGTTTTCTGTGGACGGCTGTACTGAAGTGTAATTTTGTTGTGTTCTGTGCAATGACAATAAAGATTGATTCTGATTCTGATTCAGGTCTGGACTCCGTGGTGTGAAAATGACATCTCATGCTCCCTGAACAACCCTTTCACAGTCTGAGTCCAATGAATCCTGGCACCGTCATCTTGGAACATGGCCATGGCAGCAGGGAACATGGAATAACCAGGTCATTCAGTTTAATCAGCCGACTTCATTATTTGGACACATAATGCTGTTGAACTTAGACCTGACCAACTGCAGCAACCCCAAACCATAGACTGCCCCCACAGGTTGTGCAGTAGGATCTAGGCATGATGGTTCTTCACTTCTTACCCTGATGCTCACTCCACACTGTCCTTCCAGTTGTTAATAATGTCTTGGACAGTTCTTAATGTGATTTTAGTAGTTCCAGCAATCTCCTCAGATGTTTCCTCAGTTTGATTCAGAGAATTTGACCCTTCTGAAACAGATGAAGATTGTTACCACGACCACAAGGATGAGCCTTTGTTGAACAAACGAGAAGCTCCTCGCTGCATCACTCATGCAGTCGTTATCCAGTGGGAGGCTCTTATCTTATCGCTTAAATTCCCGGTGGTGACTTTCCAAGCACAGACTATAATGACTAAATTTAAACCTTTCAGAGAGAGAGAAAACAACAAAACAAAGAAAACTTGTCCTCTTTTATTTTTCATGCATGTATTCCTTTTTAAGTAGCATCTCCACGAACGTCATCGGGCTCACCGTTGTCGCGGTCGGACCCAGGCAGTCCACGAGTCCGTTAAATAACTTCTCGTCATTTTTCCTAATGGAACGGTGACTCGAGGGGCCAATCGCAGGCTGGTCTCAGGGTCACAGTGGGACATGAGGTGGGTTTGGGTCAGGGGGCAGTTTCAGGGATCGGAGCGCTCTTAATTAAGTGCACATGCCGTGACTGGTCAGACAGTTTCCACACAGAAAACAGTGTTGCTAATATAACACTCCAGCGGACAGAAGGTTAGCCTCGAACACAAACAGGCGTAAACATGTTGGGGTCAAATAAAAGACCGTCTGAGTGTGACAAAAACAACTGACCACCATAAAAAACATAAGAATGGAGTACAGTAGTCTCTCCAGATTCATTCAAGGACGTGATGTGAATGTCTCAAAGGAAAGAGAGGAGGAGGAGAAAGGAGGTTCACATGGAGAGGAGTGGGATCTGGGACTGAAGAGAGGCAGAATAGAAACTATCGTATGGCTGAGAGAGGGAACATGCAGCCGTTAAGAGTAAAAAAAAAAGAGGAGAGAAAAGAAAACAACAAAACAGAGTTGTGTTAGCGTTAGCTCGGGACTGGAGGAACATCTGATCATCTGCACCTGAAGAACTCAAAGGACTTTTGACGCTTTAAACTCCTTTAGAGGAATTATTTCTCTTTGTAATCTGTGAGCCGCTGGTTGGACGGTGCTGTGTGACCCACCTTGTCATCCTGGGAGTCCGGCTGCAGCAAGCTGTGCTGCTGAATGGCCATGGGGGGAGGAAGAGGAACAGCATCTGCCCCCTCTTCTCCTTCCTCCTCGCCGCAGCTCTGCATCCCTGACGAGGAGGACTTGGACAGGGTGCCGCTGCTCAGCCCTTCGTTACGCATGCGCTGCAGAGAACAGAGAGATTAGCAGCCAGTAGGTCTGAATCCAAAGCGTCACTGTGAGGGTCTTACTTCCTCCAGGGTCTCGTCCTGAGGCGTGGCGGCGCTGTCGTCGGAGTCCTTCTGCGAGCCGGGCAGGGCGTCCATGTTCTTCCTCGTGCCATCGCGGTTCTTCTTGTGCTTGTGGGCGAGCTTCTTGACGTGGCCGTCGGCCTTACCGGAGCTGAGCCGCCTCACGGGGCTGGTGAGCCACTTCCTCAAAGTGTTCCCTGGACGTTTGGGGCCCGGTGAGCTGTGGGGTCCCAGGGTCTGGCTAGAGCCGGGCTGCAGGGCGTCATTACTGGATACGGACAAGGTGTCTGCGAGTGAGGAGGAGAAATGAGAAACGGGGTTACCGATGACAAAACAACAACAACAACACACAAATCAGTCCTTCTCTCATTGACAGGTCTGTTTATTGAAGCACCAACAGCAGAAAGCTAATCCGTGTAATTACAGCTGTCTGACAGAACTATGAATGGCTTGTTCACATCAAAAACACTCGGAACAATTCCTAAACTTGACAGTAGGCTGTTCATTAATTACACTTGGTCACAAGTGTCAAACACTTCTTTGTACAAAACCACTAAAAGCTGATATGAACGTGACGTCATGTCTTAGAAAACAGAAAAAGTCAACGTATGACAGATTGTGTCTTCATGTGGAGCGGGCGGGCGAGCGAGCCGCCTCCACACAGCCATGACGCTCCTTGGGGAATCTGTGGGAGGAAAACTCCACATCTAACAGAAATGAAGCAGTGAGGAAAATAAATCGCAGATCACGCTTTGGGCTCTGTCTGAATCCTTCAACGTTATGTCCACCTGTCTGTCTGATCCTTTACCCCTGACTGCTTCTGCTCTTGTCTGATGAAGATTTCACGGGAAACTGCTGAAATACTAAAGTATAAATCAGTGTTTCTGTATCTGTGCCGCAGAGTGATGGAGGGTGAAACGGACGCAGCTGCTACACATTAAATCATGTGACTCACTCTTATAAACGGCAGGTGTGGAGATTCTGCCTCTTCTCACAGAAACGCTGTGAGTAAACGCTCCCGCGTGTGAACGGGCATGACCGGCTCAGCCTCAGGGCTGGTTTCACCGCTCTGCTTATAAAAACATGTTCCTCACCGCACATGGAAGCAAAGAGGACAGTACCCGGGACAACAGGCGCACCGGGCTCTGTGAAAACATAAAACAACTTCTCCATCTCCCTCTGAAGGCCCAGGAGAGTCATGCATAAAGACGTGCACGAGTTTTCTACTAAAACAAGGCATATGCTTAAAGAAAACACCATGCATATATGAAAGTACAGCTGTATGAAACTGTGTGTACACCGGAGCAACGTGGGCTTAAACAGCACAATCGACTCCCTGCAGACATGCCACGTTTGAGTCTCTGTTCTTCACGATCTAAACTTGTGTCTTCATGCAGAAAGAGGGTCAGAGATGCTGCTAAATGAGGCAGAGGAGGGTCAAACTCTTGTGTTTGGCACGCTGTCCTCTGGCATTAGCGCCGAGCTCAAGAGAAGTGTGAAGCTGTCGCTGCCATTAGGTGTGCCCGTGGACGAGGCCGAAGCGTGCCAAACTTTACGGGTGTGTTTATTAAACCTAACCCCGGTGTCCACAGTCATTCATGTTTTTGGTGCAAGATATTCAAGTGGGTAGGAGTACACTGTGCTGCACCGCCAGGCGTACTGGCGGAGCCAGGGGAAGGCCAATGGTGGCCATTGCCAACATAGAGTAATCTTTGGCCGCCCCAAGGACCATATGAAGAAGAAAAAAAAAAAAATATATATATATATACAGTGTACATCATCCTGTGCTCCAGCATCAACGTGTGGCATGGAGGCTGCACAGCAGCAGAAAGAAAAGATCTGCAGAGAGTGAAGGCTGCACAGAAGATGTTGGAGTCAGTCTCCCCACCATCACAGACATCTACACCTCCAGATGCAGGAAGAGA
>JARVGV010001153.1:26330502-26343586 GCA_031762435.1 Hypsolebias longignatus | reverse complement strand
ACAAAAAAAAAAAAAAAAAAAAAAAAAAAGAGAGGCAAAACTCACATTTTCTGCTGTGGGCATAGAGAAAAAAAAATTAAATACAGTATTACGTTAGTTGTGGTCAAAGCTTCAAAGGGCCACCGCAGGTTGCAGACCCCTGGCCTAGATGCAGCCATACAACAAAATGGCATTATTTTTCAAGACGGGTGCGCAGACAGACCACTGGTATCTCCAAGTCATCTCATCGCTCCACGACGGCCAAACAGACCAACTGGTTGGATGAAGGAATTAAAGAGATAGTTCCGATCTTTTAAATGGGCATTCTGTGGAGAAGTTATAAACAACAACCATCTTACATGTTTTACATATACCGTATTTTTCGGACTATAAGTCATAGTTTTTTGCATAATTTGCATGTCCTGCAACTTATACACCGAAGTGACATATTTATAGATTTTTCCCATATTTATAAACTAATTTTTGGCAGAGCTGTGACCGTTTTCATTCATTCTGACAGAAAAAAAATTAACACTATCATTTTCAGCTGCTAGACAGCACTCGAGTAGTAAGGCATGCCATTGTGTTATGTGGCTATTAATGACACAGATGGCTTGCCATAACCTGCCACCTTTGTCCAGCTTGCCTGGAGCAACCATCAAATCAGCTTCATTCCGCTGCACCGCCCTGGCAAAATGCAGCTAATTTGACCATTAAAGTGCATTATTAAGTAAAAGTTCAACTGAGACACATCTTTACTATAAAGTTGAGCAAACAAATAATTGTTTTTAGGTGTTATCTTGTTAAGATTTGAAGAAATGTGCATCATTCCTCTTTCCTGATTTCCTCCCTCTAAGTGCTCCCAGAGCATAGAGGCAGCGAATAATTTTGAAATGCAGCTTATTTGACCATTAAAGTCCTTTTATTTAGCAAAAGTTAGACTGAGATACACTTTTACTATAATTTCAAGCAAACTAATGATTGTTTTTAAGTGTTAATCTTGTTAAATTCTTGTTAAAATCCTCCCGTGCACGCTCCCGCGGCCGCCATTTGGCAGCCGATCGATTTTTGGCACAACACCGGCCCATATTTCTGGGTTGTCATCAGTGACACGTAACAAACGCAAAGTGTCAGTGGCAAAGCATAATAGATGAGATTTATATGGCGAAACAACATATTTATGTTTTTTCCACTTAGACATATTTTGACTAATGCTACTTATAGGGCAGTGCGACGTGTACGGCAGAAAATACGGTACATTTTTAGTGTTTTATTTTGACTTGACCAAGAAGCTACTGTCTAAAACACTTCCATTCTCCTCAGTGGATCATGTGAATACTCATTTATAAACACTTGGACCACAGATTGTTTTACTTCATAGTGTTAGCAGAGCAAAATGATTCTGATAAACTTGCCAGAATGCAATGTGCTACAGCTAGCTGCTGCTGCTACTGTGCTTATAAGTAACCATATAAATCTAAAATTAATTAAATATTAGTTGAAGCTGTTCAGCAATCAACTTTGACCTTTGCTCCTATCCAAGACTATAAATTAAAATGGTGTACGCCTCTACATCTTTGTACTTCCTTTGTACAAAAGTCAGGCTAAAATATCACATATTCAGGCACTGCCATGTTGAAGTTTAGGAGACAGAGTTTTCATGCTTTGAACGTTAACATCCAAACTTGCACATAATCATGGTGTCACTCGAGCCTTTTTATGCATTAATAAATTAATTACCATAAAAACATATTTCAAAAATGAATATTTGAAGTAGGTAACAACAAGGTAACATCTACATGGATCAACTAAGCTCCTGAAAAATACATCCTGATGTGTATTTTGGATCCTATTTACTTACATAGATTTCAAACATATACTGCAGCCAGCCACCAGGAGGCGCTCATTTTGTTTTGCCTACAACTTCCATGTTCTGTTTGTTTCCAGTTGATCATATTGATCATATAATCAATATGATCAACTGATCGTATCAGTTTATGGCTCCAAACGGAAGAACAACAAAATCTTATCTGTAACAGGTAAGACAGTAATTGGTCATAACCTTTCCCCAGAGCCCCACTTTAAAAGATCTGAAGTATCCCTTAGGGCCTGACAACACATGCAGAGTCTGACATCAGGTCCTCCTGGACTTTAATGGTTGTTCTACTGACAGGGCCTGTTGTTCCACCTGAAGGTAACGAGACACGTGGCTGTTAAAGTGTGAGGAAGTCAAAGGCAGATAATTAAAACCCGGCCGGGCTCCGGCTGTTTGTTTTTACGATTACATGGCAACACTCGGAAATAAACGTTGGTGTTTTTTCCCTGAGCAGCTGTTCAATAAGAAGTGAAGATTCTGAGGGTCAGCGGTGACACGCTTGCAAACAATAAACACATGTAATTAGTTTCCCCGTCTCCAGATGACAGTTGGTGGAGAAGTTTCAGATTCATCCCTCAGCTCCTACCTTTGTGGTTGAAGAGCCCCTCCATCTCCATGGAGGAGCGGGAGTGGGCGATGCACAGGATGGAGCAGGGCACGATCCCCTCCTGGGCCGGCGAGCGGTCCGTGGTGCGCACCAAACACCAGTCCGGCTTGTCGTGGAGTCGCTCCAGGACCTCCACAGTCTGGCCTCGGCGAACCGTCAGCTCCCCGTTGCTGCCCCCGTTACCGGCCACGAAGTCGTGCATCACCACCGTCAGCTCGCAGCCGCCAGAGAGCTGGAAGGGAGGGAACAGGTGCACGCCGTTTTCAGCCGGGTTTAAAACAAAGTCACTAAAATAAGAAAAGCATAAAGAAGCCGTGCACCGACGTCCTCGTCGCTGAGTGAATTGAACAGTGAACGTTTGTAGTTTTGGAAGTGAGTGTTTTTCTGCACTGAACTGAACAAAGAATGTAAGTAAACCTAAATTTGTGGGATTATTGAGCATGGACTTTATTTGTAAACCTAAATGTTTATTATGCAAGATATTCAAATGGAGGAGGAGACCAGAGTTTTTTTTGTTGTTGTCTGAGGCAGAGCAGTGATGGATCCTAGCGAGTGGAGGAAGCCATTTTATCATTACCAGGCGCAATGGAGGAGCCAGTGGAGGGGTGGTGGCCTCGGGCACCATAGAATAATCTTTGGCCACCTCAATCATTCGAGGAAACTATACTTTGAAGCAATATAAAACTAAAAAGCATAATTTCCTCAAATGGTAGGGGTGGGCTGTTTACATATAGACCTATATATAGTGGTGGCCATCTTGGATTTTAACTGACCTTTCCTACACCAAGATGTAGCCACATACCAAAATGGAAGTTGGTACCTCACTTGTTTTTCCAGTTAATGCGCTCACTCACAACATTCACAGACGGAGAGCTTTTCCAATTCCCACTTTTCGCTCTGTGACAGAACAAAAACTGCTCATGGGAGTTCACCAATAAGACAATCTACAAGTGGTACATGTTAAAGTCATGCACAATCTAACATTGTAAAGTTCAATGACATTCCCTCTAGAAAAATAAATATTATGAACAAAAAGCAAAATGTCTAATACAGTATTTTTAACTTTTAACTTCTAACAGTCCTAAGTGGTGACTCATTCTGAGGCAATGAACCAAAAAAATGTATTGTGGTGTATATTTATTTATATCAAGGCCAAAGTCAAGGTCAGCATTTCTTTATTGTAATTTGCATCTCATGTGGTGCTTATGGTGGAACGAAATTGAGTACACAGGGTCCCAGTTACATCCAATAAAAGTATAAATTGCATATATAATTATTATTATATATACAATTCATATATATGTACAGTATATATATATAAAATATGTAGAATTAATTATTTATATTTACAAATATTTATCTGTATTTAAGATTAATGTAGCTGTAAAGTAAAGTGAACATTTAAAGCCTCTTTGACATATGGTCCCAAACTCTCACAGATAAAGTAAGATTTTAAATGACAAAAAAAAAAAAAAAAAAAGCTGCAAAGTTTAAACATGCAAACAATCTGCAGCTCCTTGTGGTGGAGGTTGTGACCCTTTAGGTGGAGCACAACAAAACACATCAATATTTGCAACATACCCTCTGGTAGTGCGGCAAAGCCAGAGAACTGAGGAGCTGAGAAACGGGATTCGAGATCCTCTCCTCAAGCTTGTCAATCGTCTTCCACTCCCTCATGGTGAAAATTGTCCAAACAACAAGAAAACTCTCAAGCGTTTTACCACAAGTCACCAGAAAGGCTCTGAGTCAAACCTGGAAGATGCTCGAACACCAACAGAAGGTTTTGCTTTGGGTAACAGAGTTAATTCTGTTGAAACGATCCGAAAAATTCAAAGAAAACTTTTAAAATCTTCCAAAGGTAGGAGAAAATGTGTCCAATGTGAAAGTCAGAAGGCTCTGAGACCCCTGAAGGAGTTCCTCGTTTCAATGTCCTCCCTGTGCAGAGCAGAGCAGAGAGTCTGTTCTACCCGGAGAACGAAATGCTCCATGAATGTTGGAGGACAAAAAAAAAGTTTGGGCCCAAACTTTTGCAGAAAGCATCGAATCGAGAGCTGCAAGGAGTCAAAATGGTGCCCTCCTGTCTGCCATGGAGACGAGCATCCTCTGCGAGGAGGAGAGTGGGAGGATGAGGCTGCGGACCGGAACAGTAACACCACCCCCCCACCCCTCCACACACACACACAAACACACACACAGACACAGCACTGTGGCTGCCCCCTGAATGAAGCGTCTCATGTGAGTCCCTGCAGACAGAGACGCATTCAGGAAGCCAGAATGAGATGCACATTCAAATGTGCACGTGTTCCACCATGCTTGAATCTTCACGCGTGTGAGCGGGCGCCTCAAACCCAGGAGTCTATTCTTTAATTAATCAATTAGGGTCTGTGGCGGTTCTGTTCCATAAAACAAGCGAGGCGCTGAGATCCGAGCGCTGCAGCGGCCGTGAAGCTGAACGTGGACATTTTCTGATCCTGCTTGTTGCAGAGAGATGAGCTGGGCAAGATCCAAACCATGAGCTGGTCCACTCCTGCAGCCCAGAAGTAATACGAGTCAAGAGAGATGCATGTTGTTGTTGTGGTTCCTGTGTGTGTGTGTGTGTGTGTACACAACTGATCATCCTGAGTGTAGGAGGTTCAGCCTTCTGTGGTGTCATTACCAGATTTAACCAAAGCTGAAAATCTCTGCTCACAGTGAGCTCCCTCACACACACACACACACACACACACACACACACACACACACACACACACACACAGCTCAAATCTCTGTCAGATGGACTCTTTCTTCCTCCTGATACAATCCACGTTCGCAGGAAACCATTTGTGGACACCGCTCCGTGTCTAATGACCACGTGTGACGCCGGCGGTGCCTGAGCCATGTGGCAGCGCAGCTCTGGACTGATGTCAAAAACTAAATACTGCGTGACGGGGTGTGACGTGGTCACCTAATAATAATTAGTTAAATAAACCTGCTGCCTGCTACATGTAAAAGGACGAGTGTGTGCGTGTTCCTACCTTATCACTGTCCAGTGTGTTCTGGGAGGTCCGGGAGGCGATGGAGATGGTGTCCGGTTGGCTGCTGGCATCTCCCTGGCTGTCCAGCTCCTCTCCATCCCTTCAGGCACAAATGAGTAAAGTTGCTTTATTATAAGGACTGAGATTTTTACTCTACATCCAAAAACAATAGTTTAGAAATGCCACTTTTGCTTGACGTTAACGGGGACTATTCAATTAATAAATACTTTATTAATCCCAAAGGGAAATCACTGTTGTTGTAGCTCATCATCCTGGTTTTGTTAAAGAGTTGTTAGAGATGCTGATGGTTGTGGCAGGAAGGATCCCCGCAGCGGATCTGAAGAATATGGCTGCAGATGCTGATCTGTCCTCACAGACACGGTGGGCCTCTTGGTCCTTCTGGGCAGCAGGACCACCCGAATGCTGGTCAGAACTCCTCTTGAGCGATGGCCACTCCTCTCAGCAGCTTGTTGAGCTCCTTGTCATTGCAGACAGCCAGCTACAGGTGTCAGGGGATGATCCTGGTCGTCTTCTTGTCATGAGCCACATTTCCTGCCAGCTCCAGGATCTCAGCGGTCAGGCACTCGAGCACCGTTGCCAGGTAGACGGGAATACATCCACGGTGCCTCCTTTTCAACTCATTTGGGATTTGGGGTTGTAGTTGAATTATAATTTGAGCTTTTGAGATGTTCATCAGCTGCTCCCGCTTGTTTAAAAAAAAAAAAAACCTTGTTGTCATGGTTACGCATCATAACAAATGTCCAAAAGTAAAAGGTTTTCATTTAAAAAATCCTTCCAGCTGCACAGCATCAGATACCAGAGAAACAACCATCCAAAAAAAGTCATTTACATCCAGAAAAAAGATAAAGTTTTCAAAAGCAGTATCCCAGAATGAAAGTAACAGCTACTCCAACACGGGGGCCAAGATGGGGTAGAGGCAGCGAAGCCAACTCAGGACCCGAAAGTTCCAGGTTCGATCCCCAGTCCCTGCACATCTCGTGATGTCTCTGACCAGGACACCTTATCCCCAGTTGCTCCTCGGGCACTTTCAATAGCTGCCCACTGCTCCACCTGAGCGTGTGAGTGTATCCCATGTGTGACGGGTTAAATGCAGAGCGCCAACTTTGCCGTTGCATGGGAACATACAATGATGACAACGCATGACATTTATTTTATTTACATGCAGTCACCTTGAGCGACGCATTTCTAGAACTTCTGGTCAAATGATACATTTCAGAACTTTCTCTGTGTCTGTGGAGTTGACACAGAGACAATGGTCGCTCCTGCTCACCGTCTGCCTTTGTGTTTAGTCGCGGTGGCCTTAGGGATGTGGATGGGCTCCTTCAGAGCTCCTCGCAGGTGGACGGTTCGCTCCTGGATGACTTCCCTGATGTGTTTGATCCAGTCCTGCTTGTTCTCTAAACTCGATGCCTGAAATATACACACACACAATGAGGGACTCGTGACACACAGAATGAATGTCTTTAAGGTTTATTTTAAATTATGATCCAATAAACTAATTCTTTAGCTTCTTACCTTCCATACATTTTGACCTGATGCCAACAGTGTGACTAAAGTGTCACTCAGGGGATTTTAAAAACACATTTATTTATTTATTTTAAAGATTTTTTTTACAGTTCTGACATTCTGCCTACTTTGCACAGCTCATAATTATGTTTGATGCAGAGCCGTTTTGCTTAAGATGCGGCTTAAAGCAATAGTCAGATCTTTTGAAGATCGTAGGTAAGATATCTATGGCAGCATAAACTCCCTGGTTAATGCAGATTTGCACTTTTCGAGTCACTTTTGTCACCATTTTCTCGAATCCACATGAACCCAACAGCATTATGCAGGAGGTTCTGGGTGACGTCCAGGCTTTATTGGGTCACACTCATTCAGTTGTCATTCTTCTGTGTGTTGCATCTCCAAGATTATAACTTTGGTTTTAGTTTCTCAGTTTGTTCTGTAAACGTTTGTCCTTAAACCAGGACTTGGACTGTTTTTGTTGCGTCCCCGCTGAAGGAAAAACCTATCTCAGAACCAAAGATTAACGACGAGCGAAACACAAGAATTCACAACAGTTTAAAGTTTAATCCCTGTGAGTGAAATAAAGTCATTTACGACAGACGTCTGTTAGTCCAGAAGATAAAATAGCTATTTTAAGTTATTTTGACTACCGGTGCAATATTGTTTTCAACAACATCATTCTTTGGAACTTAAAGTTATATAAAGGCAGTAACACATTATGAGGGTTGATATATTTCAGAATAACTTATTAATTTATTTATTAACTTATTTATTAATTAATGATATGTGTCATTAATTTATGGACCTTGAACATAAAATACCTGCTTGATTGGTAATAATGCAGACAAACTAGATAAAGAAACTCAACGGAATTAAAGCATAAGAAGTAAATTATTTAACATTTATAATCATTAAATGCATTACATTTATCACAACAGAGTTACGTCACAGTGTGGTTGCAAATATGAACCAGCTGAGCCCATTCAAATCACAAAAACCTTGTTTGTTTTTTTGCTATCATCCTGTGTGTTCCTGAAATCTGCAGATATTTATGACAAACTAAAAAAAGAGGTGAAACTCACTTTCATAGACGAAACATTGTTTCTCGTTTACCAAGTTCACCTTCGCTATCATCTTTAGCGCATACATAAACGTCTTTTAGTGGTAATATTGTTTGACTCCAGGAAGTGAAGCAGCAGAAACACCCAGATTAACAGGAACTCTTTTTGGTACAACACCTGTGAGCTTTTAGGAATGAAGCGAGCATCGAGGCGTGGAGGAGGACTCACTGCGCTGTGAAGTTGTAACATGTTCAATGTGTGATGGACGTTTCATACCTTTTTTTTTTTAAACAAGATGATTTAACAGCGTTTAAAAATCCTCAATTAACATCCTTCATTTTAGTGATAACACAACTCCATTTTTCAAACTTACTCTGTTATAGAGAAAAATAACAAATAAGGACAGCACTGTGGCGCAGTTGGAGAGCTGTGGCCTCTCAGTGAGGTAACCAAATCAAATCCCGGCCAGGGAACTTTCTGGGTGGAGTTTGCAAGTTCTCTCCGTGCATGTGTGGGTTTTCTCCGGGTACTCCAGTTTCCTCCCACAGAACAAAAACATGCATGTTAGACTGATTGATAACTCTAAATTGGCCCTAGGTGTGAGTGAGACAGTGAATGTTGTTTGTCTCATTTGTCTCTATGTGTCCCTGTGATGGACTAGAGACCTGTCCAAGCAGTCCCCCGCCTCTCACACAGTGACCCCCGCGACCCGAAAAGGAAGAAGCGGGTAAAGAGGATGAACAGATGGACTAGATAGATTTGTTGTGTTGTGCGTTCTTAAAATAGGTTCAGGTTGCGTTGTTACGTTAGTTCCACTTGCTGCATGTTTTGAATGGAGGGGAAGGAAAAACTACTTGAAAACTATTTGTAAAACTCTTAAACAACTGGACATCAGCTGCTCTGCAGATGTCTGTGAGCTGAGTGGAAGACAGCAAGCGTTAACTTTAGTTCTTCAGTTTTAACGTCAGCGTAACATGGAGTGAAAACCAACGGCAGGACACAAAGTTGCGTTTTGATACCTTGAGTACGATCTTGTTGTCAGAGGTCGGCGTCCTGCCCACCCAGAGGGCAAACTTACAAGGGTCTCCCTCCACGTGTTCTGTCACGCCGAGCTCTGATGTCTGAAAGGATTTAAAAAAAACAAAGACAGCAGCTAAAAATCAACAAAACTACACAAGAACTACACAAACTGTGCACTGCAGGAACACGTTGCTCTTACGAAGAGTTTGCTCTTGTAGAGGTATTTGCTGCGCCCGTTTGAGTCTTTAACTTCCTTGCTGAAGACCAGGGACATCTCAAACAGGAAGAGGTGTCGGTCCCGGCCCTTCCGGATTAACGTCTTGGGATCCCAAACCTGGAAGGAGTCCTGGAGGATCAACTCTCCCTGGGAGTCGATGTTCCCATCGAACCCTGCAGCAGATAAAGCAGAGGAGGAGGAGATCAGCGTGTGGCAGAATCATGCTTGGGCAGAGAAAAGTGGAATCACTCCGGAGGCAGCGATGAGTCATGTGCTTCGCTGCTTTTTTAAAAATGAAGTAAAACAACAATAAAAAGAATGACATTAAGAACTAGCCCTCTTAAAATAAATGCACACTGCACATCACCTTGCATACAGAAGCTTTAAACAAAGATTGTGTGATCTGTTTGTGCACAAATAATGTTTTGGGGAGGACGTTCTGCAACGACCGCACCACGTTTTAGCTCCATACTTATCATTTTAGTGTTTTTTAAGCTCAATTACTATCAGTTGTAGATTTGGATCATTGATTACTTTCTGAGAGTTTCATTAAAACGTATCCAGTGGTTTGTGAGATATTTTGTTAACAGATAGACAAATGAACCCACAGTGTGTGTTTATGGTGATAAAAGGTGTGATAACAAGCAGCAGATAACGGCGGGCAGATCTTTCTACAAAATATATCAAGATGACTAGTTTGAGTGTTGAACTGCGCTCACCTTCCAGCATGGACAGGTGCATGGCGTCGTTGGCTCTCTTTGGGACACTGAGCATCACCTCCAGCCCATCCTTGATCTCTCCTTTTCCCTCCTCGCAGCACGTCAGCAGCTCCTGAAATGCAGGCACGCAAGCACATTTTAACACAAACAGAATAAAAGTATGTTGTTGTTGTTAAAAAGTTGCTGCATTCATATGTTTCGCCTGAGAAATCGGCGATGACAGACCGTCTATAACAAGCGTGCGGAACAGTAAAACCTGGTGTCAGTCGAGGGACGACTTCAGGCAACATTTATAATAAAAGAGATTTACAACAGTTCTTTTGATAAAGTGTAGGTAATATTTATGTTTACAAAACTTAAAACCAATGTAACTTACGGATGAAAGACAAAAAGGAGAAATTAAAAGAGACATCAATAAATCCTTGCTATCAATAAGCAATTTTTCAATTTATTATTTAAGGTTTACTTTTGATTTCCAGTCATCAAGTCATCTAAAGCAGGTGGTCAAACTCTGTCACAAACAAATATAATCATTTATTTCAATTTCACTTTACCTCCTGTCAGATACTGACACCTTTTCTTTGTTGCTGGTTCCACAACCAGAGTTTCATCAGTTTCATTTAACGTTCTATCACTTTTATTACATCAACATCAATGATTAAAGAAAAATTCAAACATTTATTCTTGGCCTCATAATTGGCTAACTGTCATGAGATGTCTGTATTAAATAACGTAGGCTCAGTTTTTTAAGTAAAGTCTGAAGCAATGAATACATTTTGTACAAAAAAATAATAATCTCGGGGCCAGATAAGATGTTAACAGGGACCATATCTGGCCCAGGAGCTTTGTGTTGGACATATGTGATCCAGAGGAACTCCTCAAATGAAAATTCAAGGATACACATACTAACATGTTACTTTTAAATTTGAAGAGAGAACAGAAGACGAGTACAGTATACGGCACGATACGCCTGTCACTATTATACGGCAATCTATAGCAACGATCTAGCAAGCAAAAACCTTGTATAACTTTGACCTTGATTTATGACCTTGACCTTGGAGTGATATTTGGCTAATTGCTTTGACAAGTCTGTTTGAAATACATCTTGTTGTTTAGGCTAAACAATAAGCGACACAGACTCAGTCTGTCACAGATCAGCAGGCTAGTTGTGATACATTTAAAGAACTATTTTATGGGCTGGATAAAACTGTAAGAAGGTCGTTATCTGACGCACGGGCCCTGAGTTTGCCATGTGATCTTTAATATCTTCATTTAAAGCAGCTCGTACCTTCAGGAGCAGCTGGTATTTTGTGATTCGCTGGACGGGCTTGATCAGGTAAGAAGAGATGGAGTTGGCGAGACGGTGTCTTTGTTGGATTTCCTGAGAATCAAAAAGAGGTTAATATCTTCAGTCTTTTATTTATGTATTTATTTATTTTTTTATTTTTTACAAATTGTATTCATTTTAAAATACAACACAAAACAATCCCACACATGAGACTTATGCTATAAAAATAAAATGAAAGGTAGCAGATAGAAGAAAAAAAAATCTTATTATGTCTGCCCCCTTTTTCAAACAAACAATTCAAACAATAATCATCTGCAAGTAACAGAACAAAACAAAAAAAAAAAAAAAGAACAACTTCCTATAATTATCGAACTACCATACAACACACGCTACACTATTTCATATATATTTTTGAAATAATTTAGTTTTAATCATTTTCTTGGATGTAAACACTGATTTTGCATTTCTAACTTACCGGTAGTCTCCAAACCATTCCACAATACAATTCCCTGGATTGAGGTTGACCGACCCCTCAAACTGGTTCTATATTTTGGTTTTACAAATACAGTATCTCTGTTCCCTTAAGATTATAACAACTCTGTCTTTTAACAAAATGTATTTGGATATTCAACAGTGGTTCATGTCTTACAGAGACAAACACTGGGACAAACGAGGGGCTTGGATCGTCTCACACACTTTTTACAAACTCTAATAATTCACTCACATCAAAGTAGTTCCCAGCATGCTCCAGGATGAGCTGGGTGGAGTCTGGCTTGTTCTTACAGTAGTTCACGTACATCTGGAACTTATCAGCCTTAATACAACAAAACAACACATCACACTGTAAACATCACAGGATGTCCAGCACTGAGCGTAACATCCCAGGAGTCTTCTGTACAGACACGTGTTCTCACAAATTAATTAAAGAAATGACAGCAGCTGCAGTGAAAAACTATAAAAAAGACAATGAGGAGCAGGACATCTCGTACCCAGGTCACGAAACAATGGCCGACGTCCTCCGGAAGCTGCTCGTATTTCTCCAGCTCCTTCAAGAAGATGCTGTATAGGGACAACAAGTTTTATAAATCATATAAATTCACGGCCGAATACATGAGTGTCCACGACACGACTGTAAAGAACACGCACTTGTGGTGAAACTCAAAGATGTCCTGCATGTTTCCAAAGATAATGTGCTCCTTGTTGACGATGCCAGGAGGAATCTCCTCCACACCGCTGGTCATCTCCCACAGGTACGTCTGCGCGACAAACACACCTCAGGGTGAGTCACAGGTAAACAACAGTAACACTGAGGAACCGACGGCAACGTGAACAGATGTGAGAGCTGAACGTGAAGGACTGAGGCTGTGGAGGAATGATGTTTGTGTGGATCGTGGGCAGAACTTACATCCATGCACTCTCGCAGGTCTCTGACGTAGGCTTTCTCCGTTTGGATCAGCTCAGCCATGATGAATCTGAGAGGACGGAGACGTGACAAATGTTTTTATGCAACAAAATGAAAGCCCAAATGGAAACGAAGGCGTCCGCAAAACAATCAAGGATTCAAGGATTTTTATTGTCAAACCAGCTCACATTTTCATGTTTATGGCAAAAAATTTACACTCAGGTCCCAGATCAAGAAGACTAACAATTAACAAATAAATAATACAACAATATATATATATATATATATATATACAGTATATATATATATATATATATATATATATATATGTGTGTGTACTGTATATATAAAATAGTATTGTATAAAAAAATTAA
>JARVGV010001153.1:26284399-26294399 GCA_031762435.1 Hypsolebias longignatus | reverse complement strand
GTCATCTGGACAGTTTCTTTTTAGTAGAAACGTTTCACCCTCACTCCAGAGGGCTTCATCAGTCAGAGAAGTCACAGTACACCGGTCCCCCACCAAGCCGTAAACAACTCAAGTGGACTAACCAGTTTGCTGGAGCCAAGATGAAGATTTGACGACCTGGATTATTGAGTATGAACTTTCTTTTCTAAAAGAAGCTTAAAATACCAGAAAGAAGTGGAAAGCATTTTTTTGTGCTGAATTAAGCAAAAAAAGTTGAAATGGGTGCAAAAAGTGTGGAATTAGCCAAAAAAGCTACAATTAGCATAAAAACAGTTTAATAGCCAAAATAGCAGAAAAAGCTGAAATGTGCAGAAATAAACTGAAAGGAGCATAACAAGCTGAAATAAGCAGAAAGAAGTTAGAAGAAGCTCGAAAATGTTGTAGTTAGCAGAAATAATCTAAAAAGAGCACAAAAGAGTTAAAAAAAACAGCTGAAATTAGCTGAAAAGGTTTAAATTTGTGCAAGGAAGCTTAAAGAAGCTGAACCAGAACAAAATGTGAAAGGAGCAGTAAAAAGATGTAAATAGATATAAAGATATGAAGGATGAAAAATGAGCCCAGTTTATTTTGTATGAGAAAAAAATGGCAGAGAAGGCTAAACATTTCAAAAAGCTAAAGTTGCACCAATACAAAAAGTCAAAGCAGGGTAGTCCTGAAGGAGCTGAACCTTTTGATATATGATTTGTTGGATTAGCACAAAAATTGTGGAATGAGACAGATGCCGAAAAACGTACGGAAGAAAAATAGATCACAATAGTATGAATGCTTCATAAACATTCACACAATAAAGATGCTGATTTAGGAATGCTGTAAAATTACAAAAAAAAAAATTCCTCCTGATTTCTTTGCTCATTCTGCACATCAGGCATAGGTTAAGCTCAACAAACCAAATCAACACCATCTTAAAACAAAGATTTATTCAAAGTTACGCCCAGGCTCACCCGTTCCAATTTGAAATAATTCATGTACATGTAAAAGTTTGGAGTAAAGCAATGCTCCTGTGTCTTTAAATAAGAATAGTCTGCTTATTTAATGAGCAAAAGAAGAAATCCGCAGTACTGTCTTGTTATTGTTAAAATGTCTGTTTTTACAATTAAAACAAGTAAATAATTCATCCTAATGCATCTCCTAGTACTAATGTAAAGCACCAAAGGCTGATCTATCAGCTTCATTCCAGCACCAGACGCCTTGAATCGTAGAGCAACTCGGACATTTACCAAGTGCACATATGGAGCGGGTCCCGTAGGGGGCAGAGCAGTAACACAACTCCATGGAACGGTTCCTGCAGGAAGCTTTAATGACAAACAGGCCATCAGCAGCTGGTCTGCCACAGACCATGAGGAGGAGGGACGGTTACCCCACGTTGTCGATAAAACACAGAGAAATTAACCATTGCACTCAGATAATTTTCCAAGCTAATAATAATACACACTGGCTGACACACACGTAAAAAGGAGGACTTCTCTTGTGTTTCTGCACAAATACACATGGTGTATTTCCACTCTGCTGTGCAAGAAACAGGAAGAGGAAATGCAGCTTCCTGTGGAAGAATGGGTGGAGGTGCGGCGATCAGAGGAAACTTGCCTGCGTGCATGTGTGCGTGCAGCCTTTGAGAATACGTGCAACAACACCACATTAATGATCAGCCCTTTGTCATAAGTTAGCTGTTGACGTTAGCTCCTGCTGGTTTCTGATGAGGCATGGATCAGACCTACAGTTCTGACACCAGTGAAGCCAGGAGAGGCTTCAGGGGGTCTGGTCATGGTGGGTCGGCTCAGTTGGACTGTTGTTGTCCGACAAAAACACACCACTTATACCTTGGTTTACTGACCTACAGTAGTTCGGCATGACGGGTTGTTAAAAGAAAAAATAGACAAAGATCTGTCTTCAGCTGATTTTGTTTCATTTTAACATTAGTATTACGTTGAGTGCAGCATCAAGTTTGGTTTAAATTTGCTTTATAAATGAATTTGATTTGATTTTTGTTTTCATTTGATGATAAAAGAGGCAACCGCTGACTAAAACTGACAAAAAAAACAGGGACTGGGATGACAAACAGGGAGAACTGGGTCTTTGTAGCAACACTGTACAAGATTGAAGACTTTCGGTAAGAAATGTGAGAGTGCAACAATTTAAGACGCACAAGACACAACATGAAATCCTCAGCTGCATCATTAGTCACCAACAAAATACTCAAAAAAAAAATAAAAAATAAAAAAATAAAAAAGACGGAACATGAAGGTGAGTTCTGGGAACTGATCCAGGACAAACGACGAGAAAACTGAGCAATGCTTAAAAAACTTTAGGAACAACTAACATGTTACCTGCTGTAGATAGCTCTTTGAACAATCTGAAGGAACAGAGTTTATTTCTGACCAACGTGGAAAGCTAACGGCTAACCAGAGCGAGGCTGAATACACAGTGGGCTGAAGACGAATTACAACGACTTGAATATGCAAACTGTTATAGCAGTTTGTAAGCTCAATCATCCAGGTAAACAACAACAAAAAAGTTACATCATGTCATCTGGACCAGTTTGTTTAAGTGAGAAACGTTTCATCTTCCATCCAGAGGACTTCGTCAGTCTACGGCCTGCCAAACATTGATTGTTGTACACAATGATTGATTGTTTTGGATGGGTGTGTTTGCATGTGTTAAAAGTCTACTTTTGAGATTCCAACAGGAGGTTGTCTTGAAACACAGCAGTGGAGGCTACCTATGGGACAGAACTGGTTGGCAGGCCGCAGACTGACGAAGTCCTCTGGATTGGGGACAAAACGTTTCTCACTTAGACAAAGATGAGATCCAGATGACACGATTTAACCTTTTTTGCTGTTATAGCAGTTCTTGTAAAGGTGAATGGGTTTCTGTGCCTCTTTGTGATCCGGACCGAGTCAAAGACTGAGTCTTACCATGCAGTTCATAGCGAAGTGGTTGTGCTGCGTCTGCAACTCGACGGCGTGCTGGTTGTTCCCCCCGATCTCCGTGTAGCTGGTGAGGAAAAGCCCCTTGTTGTGCATGATCCAGTCGAACATCTGCGCACACAAGAGGTTTTCTAGGTGTTTCAAAATAAAGGCATTTCTTTACAGTTCATTTAAGTGTGAAACACCATCTGACTAACTACAGTTCCTAAAGGTTGAACCTAGGCTCAAAGTCTGTGATTTGTGGTGAGCACTCTGACCTTCTCAGCATCCTGCTCGAAGAGCCGCAGCTGGAAACACTGGTCCAGCTTCAGCTTCCTCATGTGCCACAGCTGCTGCAGATTCTGCCTCGTCCCGTGGAGCTTATCCAGCAAAGCTGTCACCTTAGCCACCAGGTTGTGCACGTCAGCGTGTTGCGCGTGGATCCCGTGGAGGTGGTCGTTGGAATCTCCGCTGGCTCCGACGCCTCGGTTACCGTAGATGCCATCCCCACCCCCGGAGGTTTGCGACTGCAGCCTCTGGAGGAGCCGACGCCCCTGCGTGTCCAGCTCCTCAATGGAGGCCTTGGTGGCTCGTTTCTTCAGCCCGGCGTGCTCTTCCATGAGCCGCCGAGCACCCTCCAGGTCCCGTGGGAGGTCCCGCTGGGATAAGATCTCCTGGAGCTCCTCGAGGCGGGCCAAAGCCCGAGCCGCGTCGCTGGCAAATGTCTCAAATGAGAGCCGCACCTGGAATGAAACGTGAAACAATGATAAAAATGTAACTGAATCAAATTTTACCTGAAGAAATAATTTATGTCAAGAGCAGGTGTTCAAACTGCGGCTCGAGGGCCATTTGTGGCCCTTCAAGTGATTTTGTGGGGTCCACAAATTCAATATGAGAATTATATTATTTTGGCCCGCAGGTTTAAGACGTTGATGCAGATGTGGACCATCTGCAAATTTAATGGTGATACTTGGAAAAAAAAAAAAAAGTTAACAGCAAAACAGGAAAAAAAAAACCATCTAAAAACGAGTACCGGTAATATTAAACACATCACAAATACAAATCATTGGACATAATTAATGCCATCCTTTTGTCTATTTCATGGCACAAAGCATCACAAACCTTTACTGACTGCTGCCAAAAAGTAGACTTTTAGATAATCATTCATAAAACTTGGCTGAATATAAAAGTGTTTTCAAAGAAAATAAATTGTTGTTGATTTAATAATCAACGGAGGGAAATTGCACGTCTAAAATAATACAAAGTACTGTAGTATCATCTACATACAATTGATCAATTTTATTAGTTTTCCTTCAAACTTCTGTGAGTCTGTTTTAGCCACGGCCAGCTGTACGAGATTTCAGAACTTTCACCAGCCTTTTGGGCCGTGGTCCAAATGGCTGATCGACCCCCTTTTAGCGATGGTTTTTAAAAACTGTTTTTACGCTTCTGTTTCTGAGAGTAGTCTAAAACAAAATTTATGAGCACAAAAAAACAAAAGACAGCAGACCCAACAAATCAAATAAATGAAATTATTTTGTTTACAAATAATAAAGTTTAATGTTTATGAGGCTTTTAATGTCAATTTAGAACTACTTGTCCACCAAAATTATTAAATGTTTTGCCCTTTAACCAATATACTGTTCAGGTTGTCGTTGAGAGTTTAAAAAAATGAAATTGCCAAAAAATGTGTGGTTTTAAAAAATACATATTATATTTTTACATTTTTGTGGCCGGCGCGTTCTTTCATCTGGACAGTTTTGTCCCCAATATGAAAAAGTTTGGACAGGCCTGATCTATCTCAACGTAAAATGGGGCAGAATGAAGAGAAAGTTGTCAAACCTCGATCCAGTCATCGTGGTTGTACTCTAAGCTGCCCTCGAAGTCGGCTGTCAGCTGGGAAGGATCCACAATCTTGGTCAAGCCCTCTAAGGACACCATCACCGTCTGGGGCCGGCAGACAAGCGTAGGACAGGTAAAATAAAATAATGAAAAACAAAACAACAGTTAGGTTGAGGTGAACGAGAGAAAAAAAAAACAACAGAGTGAATGAAGGGAAGCAAAAAGTAAAATAATTCACAGAATTATCTTTTTTTTATTTATTTATTTTTTAAACATTTCCATCAAATAAACCAAGGATCTGAGAAGAATGTGAAGAATCTGTAAGACTTCAAGTCAGCTGTTTAGACTAGGGGTGTGGTGGAAAAAAAACACAAGAACATTTGTGTTATTATTAATAAGGTTTAAATACAAGAAAATAAACTTGCAGAAAATAAAAACTAAACGTGCTGCGATTCAGGGAGGGTCGGCAGACGCAACAAAGCCCCAAACAAACGGGAGGATTAAGAAACGGAGCTGCCATCGGATCGAGTTTTTAATGTAAATAAAGAAAGAAATCTGCTGAAAAAAGGCTAAACTTTTAACGTTTGAATCATGGCAAACAGAAAGAAGTTTGGTTAGGTGCCTCAACAATGTACAGTAGTTTGTTTGTGGTTCCTGTAATTTCATAAAGTCATGAACAGTTACTGTATATTATTAATAATTTACAAAATGCTAAAACGATAATTTACAGCTGTGAAGGAAGTCGACAAACAACAAGTTTATTCTCCAAAGGAACAAGACTAAATTTGGGATGCCCTATATATCCTGTTTCCATGGTAACCGGGTCAGAACTAAATATACCGGCTACACTCAGGACAGAACAGAACCTCTGTCACCGTACAGCGGTCCAGTTAGAGCTGATTGCTGTTCTGAACAAGAAAGGCGTCTAAAGTGTTTGTCTGAAAAACAGAACGCTAAAACATCTGCCGGAGAAAGAAACAAATGAGAGAAACAATTCAAGTTCAGCTTTACTGTCAAACAACGAGTACAAAACTATAAATGTTCACTTATTTATGGTAGAAATAGAGCATCGCCCACCTCGAATTCAAACTTGGAGCTGCCAAAGTTGGTCCTCTGCTTCTGCCAGAAGTTGTCTGGTTTGATGATGAGAGCAACGTGGATGCAGGACGGGAACGACTCCTGCAGGATCTTCAGCAACGGTTTGATGCCGTCCCACTTCGAACCACGCATGTCCACGATGACCGTGAAGCCGTGCCGGGCCACCTCCTCGCTGCAGAGCACAGGGACAAGGAGCCCGATTCCAGGTTAGAGAGGACAATGGACGAGAGGAAGAGATGCGTCAAATAAGTGTTTTTTGCCATTCTAACTTAAAACCACAAAAAGTGTTTTTAAACAAAAGGTTAAAAGTTCCCCACAGAGGGAGGAGAAGGACTGCTCCAACATTTGAGGTAAAGTTTCCTGCTGCTGTAAAAGCCCATAATCGGTTATTTCCCTGCTTTAATCTGACCGTGTCTCGCTGGGACACAGAGACAGACGCTCCGTCCCACCGCGTCCTCACTCTGAAGACAGCAGTGACCGAACGGGTGGAGAAAACCAAGTTGAGAGGGGAGGGGGGGAAGGGACACAAAACACAAGCTGTGTCCCCGTCACTGAGGGATTTGAGTGTTTGTGGTTTAAGAGATGAGAGTTTTTCTGGACTGTTTTGAACAGGGAATGAAAGTAAACCTAAATGTTTTTGATGCAAGGTAATCAAGTGGGGAGGAGTTACATTGTGGAGAAGAACAGACGGAGCTGCTTTCTTTGTTTCCCGAGGCAGAGCAGAGCAATGGATCCTGGAGAGTGGAGGGAGCAATTTTATCCACACCAGGTGCAATGGAGGAGCCAGGGGGTGGCCAATGGTGACCTTGCTCCCCCCAGCTTCATCTTCAGCCACCCCAATCATTATTGTAAACTAAACTTAAAGCAATATAAAAATTAGAAAGCATAGTTTTCTCAAATGATCAAGGGAACCTGTTTGCATAGAAACATGGTGGTGGCCATCTTGGATTTTGACATGGCAACCTAACTTTTGATAGAGACCTTTCTAACACCTAGATGCAGACACACACCAAAATGTAAGTTGGTACCTCACTTATTTTTCAAGTTATTCTAGGGATGCACCGATCCACATTTTCTTGCTTCCGATTCAATCCCGATACTTACATCTGGATATCAGCCGATACCAATCCAGTTCCGATGTCATGATCATCATTGATTTTATATGAGGCTGTAATAATCAAGTACAATGTGTACACATATATGCATGTATGTCCAAAAAGACAACTTGAGGTAAGTTTTATTAATGTTGGATAATTTTCAAAGTTACAATTAAATTCTGCTAACACAAAACGTGTTTTTTTTATTCCTAGCTTTGAAGTGGATATTAAAGTGATTAATTTAAGTGATTGTTTGTTTAAATTTATTTTATATATTCTTTTAAATAAGGGGGTGATATGAGATTTTTTTTTTCTTATTTCTGCACTCTTTTCATTCAATGTTTTCTTTCTGATGAATTTGTTTTATTTTGTCTCTTTTAAATGAATGAATAAATGAATTAAATAAAATATTAATTAGTTTTACGTCTGCTAAGTTCATGGCATAAACCAACACAGACATGTTCCTGTTTTTAGTATTTTATTTTGCTTTATAATGTAGCTGTTTATGTTTTTTAATATAGTTTCTTGTGATTTTTAATTTATGTGCTTTTTTATGATTGTCTACTGTTGTAGTGATACATATCTCCTGGAGGGTAAACTATATCTTGCACTGTGGTCAAGTTAGTTTTACGCTGGACAGTTGAGCTCCAGGGCTTCAGTGGGACGTCACTCTCACTGAACCAAAACACAAGCATCCTGACCCGGCTATCGGCGCCCCCGTCTCGGTGGAGGGACAGGCTGAGAGTGGCTGACCAAAGTCAGAGCGCCCACCCCGGATTGAACAAGAAAAACACACAGCTGAAGCCACGGAGCTCAAATGTTTACCGAGAAGTTGCTAAACTTCATCGTAATTACAGAAAATTAAGGATTTCTTACGATGAAGCCCCAGAGCTCGAATGTCCAATGTAAAACTAAATTAACCGTGGTTTAATGTGGCGCTATGGCTCTGCAAACATTGGACGTTGCTGTCTTGTGGTGTTTAGTGTAAAATACTTCTACACAGCGGACATGTTACGATGAAAATTTGGCTAGCTGTTAGCTAAAATGCTACTCACTCAGTCCTCACTCTGTAGCAGACTGCAAATTATGAAATGGATTTCCTGAATGTGAGGCGGGTCTTATTACTCTGGGTTCATGAGACACGCCTATGTTCAGGAAATCCATTCCATAGCTTGAAGCCAACGTGCATCATGGATCGGAAAATATCGGCAGGTTTGAGCGAAAATCCGATACGTAAATTATGCTGATATCGGAGGCCGATACCGGATCGGATCAGCCCTATCCCTAATTTTTATTGCATGCTTTAGTTTGTTTGTTTTTTTTGCAGTGAGTTGAATCGCTTCTTCACATCTTGAATAATTAATTGCTTTGTTAACATTGTGTTAACCTGCATATGACAAATAAACAACATAACACAACAACTGGAAAACAATTTTCCACTGTTTTTGTTAGTAGACAGAGATAAGTGGTTAGCTTTTGGTTATTCCTATTTTATATAAAAGTAAATGAAATAATAAAATGTTTAGTTTTTTATTTTGGACTTGGCCCAATGACGTACATCAAACTCTATCCTGTAAGTTCAAAAGCTCCTGTAAATGGAACATTTTATTTTATAGAAAGAAAAAAAAGGAAGTTAATGTGTCTTTGTGGCTGCTCGAGTTGTAGAGAAGTTTGGTCACCCTCATGTTACATCCTGGCTACCCTTAGACAGGCCCTAACATTTGAGCAAAGCTACAGGTTAGAAATAAAAGTATTGAATGAACTAATTGTCAGTGCTTTGTTATTTATGCTTTTTTGTCATTGATGCTTTTAGGATTTAATTTTTTGAGTGTGTTGTCACTGAGCCTCATCCTGCTCTTGCTGACTGAGTCAAAATCACTATTATATTTTTGAAGAAGTTAGTGCAAGCTTATTTGCATTGGCTGACAACTTAAAATGATTCACTTTGAGCATGTAAGCAGCATGAAAATGTAGTGATACCTTGGGGCAAAATAGGATTGTATGTACCTGTGGAAATAAACAAAGGGATGCAGCATTGTCAGAATATGGCAAGGCCTCTGAAGAGCAGTAAAAATATCAATATAAATGGAAATACTGTATGGGTAGCCATACAGTAGCTAATGACTAACAAGTACAGTATATACACCCCACTGTATATGGTGATAGAGTTTTTAAATAAAATTCAGTTCAACAAGCAGCTTTTGTTCTATCTCTTTTCCTTGATGTATTTGACTTACTAAGCACTTATACATCATCTACAAAATGGTTTGATCATTATATATAAAAGTGGTTCTGACAGCCACTTGCATCCTTTGGAGCTGATTAATAACTGCAGTGGTCTTTTTTAAACAAAGGTTAGTGCAAGATGCCTTGTTGTGTAAATATGTTTCTTTTTCTGAGTCAATTTCATAAAGATATGTAAAATCACATTATTTAGCGCCATAGGTTTAAGGTAAGTTATATAAGATTAATAACAAGACTGTGTAAAATAGTTAACCTGTCTTTTTAAAAGGTAGCTGATCCTCTCCCGCGCCGCCTGCTCACAATGTGGAGTTGAAGTGAAGATTCAACTCAGTCTGCTGGTGTCTATAGTCAAGCATCTTTTTAACAGGCATTTTGTAATTCCTGAAATCTGGTTGTATTATAATTGGTTTGAAATGACTGTATTTAATCTGGATCTGTTTGGGACTAAATTGGATTTTATGTATTTTGAGTTTTGGTTTCTTGCATTTTGTCATTGAGATTAGTTTTGTTCAGAATTGGTGCTATTTAAATACCATACCATACCATACCATACCATACCATACCATACCATACCTTACCATACCATACCAGCATTATTTATAGAGCACTTTAAACACCCACAGGACAAAAGTGCCCTACACATAAGAAAACAACCATACAATCAGACAATAAAGAATGATTAAAATCATTAAAATTCAACATCCCAGATGGCGTTAAAGGCCAGGGAGAAGAAATAAAATAAATCAATAAACCAAACTTATCTGAACTCTATTGTAT
>JARVGV010001153.1:26267085-26280794 GCA_031762435.1 Hypsolebias longignatus | reverse complement strand
GCTCAGGGGCCCAGGGTGGGGCGAATGAGGGTGGAGGCAGGTGTGGGTGTTTCACCTTTTTCCACCCACATTTTTTGTTGTTGGTACCGGGGCTTGAACCGGCGAGCTTCCGATCACAGGCCCACCGTCTCAAACCTCTGCGCCACCACTCCCCCAACATATTGAGCTAAAACATGGTGTGGTAGTAGCAGAGAGTCCTTCACAACACATACTCTGTGTGACATCTCTTGTTATTGCATGAGATAAAAACTTTTTTTTTTCAAGGTTTATCCAAAATAGATACCTTCTCAATGTATCTTAGATGAAAACTGGCCAAAAGAAATACAGTACTGTAATTTCCAGGAATGCTAGAACGTTTTTTTTTTTTTTTCTGAAACAGATCTGAAGTACCTCTCACCTCAAGACAAGCCTCAGAAACGTAAACCTATGAAAGAAAGACTTAAAAGCCCCCCAGCAGCAGAGCACCGAGGACCTGCAGATCAGAGGCTGCAGAACCGACAAGTCCAAACCGCTCTTGAAGCTAATCACAAGTGAGTCCAAACAGAACTGCCCCGAGCTACAAATTAAAGCTGCCTTCAGAGAAGCTCTGCGAGTAAACCCCGAGGTTTTAAGTTTTCAGGGTCAGGTCTTTGCTACAAGCTGGCAAACACAAAACAGAAAACTACAGTAAGGAGAGACCAAAGGTGTGGAGGTTTATTAATAACATCACGGCCAACGTCCTCCATCTCCAAGTTAATGACAAATGGTGCAAAAAGGGTCAAAAGGTCAAAGTTTTAAGGACTTTTTTTTTTATGATGTTTTAAGAGAGAATTAAAGACTGGAAAAGAGAATGATGGGGCTTGTGGCACAAGTTCACAGTTCTGGTCCTCGCGTCCCCAGATTTATTTTAAGGTTTTGTTTTTTTTTAATCAATGAAAAGGTGAAAAGGTCAATCATAAAGAAACAGTGAAAGGTTTGTGTTGTGTTTGTAAAGAAAGCTAGTGAAGGAAAGGGATAATTTTGTTCTTTAAAAGTTAAGTTAAATGAGCTGCTGAACAATAAATATCTTACATGGCAAAGATAACTCTTTGAACGACCTTGTTTTACCTTTGATGCTGACTTCAAAACAATCCTAGTTTATGACATTTCATAATGAATGAAGCACAGTCTATTAAAAAAAAACAAAAAAAACAACAACTCTGCAGTCAAACTAAATTGTATCTACTAGAACCTGCACAACCAGGAGAAAAGCTATGAAATTAAGAAAACAGACAATTCAGAATAACAATACCTATGTTAATAGAAAATAGTGATTCTGATTCTGTTTAGGCCAGCAGAGAAGGCTTTGCTGGCCCTGACCGTCCACCACTGGTTCATTCTCGTTCTACATTCTCGTTCTACATAATCACTCTTCTCTATTCAATCCATTCATACATTCATCCATTATTCTTTAGCCATTTCTTCCTTTTCGGGTCATAGGGGTCACTGGTGCCCATGTCCAACTATCACTGTGCGAGAGGCGAGGGATACCCTGGACAGGTCTCCAGTCCATCACAGGAACAGAGAATCTTCACCAGCATATCACAGGGACACATAGAGACAAACGAGACAACCGACCATTCACTCTCTCACTCACACCTAGAGACAATTTAGAGTTACCAATCAGTCTAACATGCATGTTTTTGGTCTGTGGGAGGAAACTGGAGTATCCTGAAAAAAACCACGCATGCACAAACAGAACATGTAAACTCCAGCCAGAAAGGCCCCCGGCCAGAATTTGAACCGGGGCGACCTGCTCACTGAAAGGCAGCAGCTCTACAAACTGTACCACCCTCCCTTTTCAATCCATTTCTTTAAATCCTTTATTTCTGTTTCCATGTTTGCATTTCATACTGATATATTTTATGACCATCATAAGTTCAATGGTCAGCTGACATCACAACTACATGTAAAACAAAATGACATGCTCAGGAAATAATCAGGAAGCTGCTATTTCAGGTAAAGTTTAGATGAGTTTATTAAAACGTACATGTATTTTGGTTTGTACTGATGAAGTAAGACAATAAGCAAAGACACTTCTTTTGGGTGTTCACCACAGTTTGTGTGTACTTTATGTGTACAAATATCTATAGTCAACAGTTTGTGTGTATTTTATGTCAAACAGGTCTCACTTGTAAATGAGTCAGACGCTCAATGTGATTGATCTGTATAAATAAAGGTTGAATGAATGTCTACAGATATCTAATTAACAGATTTTGTATACTTTCTGTGTACAAAAATCTACAGTCAACAATTTGTGTGTACTTACTGTGTACAAATATCTAGTCAACAGCTTGTGCATACTTTATGTGTAAAAAAAAATCTACACTTAACAGTTTGTGTTTGTTATGTGTACAAATATATAAACAGCTTGTGTGTACTTTATGTGAACAAAAAAAATCTACAGTTAAAAGTTAATGTTTATGTTATGTGTACAAATATACGTATAGCTAACAGCTTGTGTGTACTTTATGTGTACAAAAATAAACAGTTAAAAGTTTCTGTGTACTTTGTGTAATCTACAGTTAACAGTTTGTGTGTATTTTATGTCTACAAATATCTATTTAACAGCTTGCGTGTACTTTATGTGTACAAAAATCTACAGTTAAAAGTTTTTGTTTATTTTATGTGTACCAATACTAAAAAGGTACAGTATATGTGTACAAAAATCTACAGTTATAATTTTGTGTGTACTTTTATGTGTACAAATATCTACAGTCAACAGTTTGTGTGTACTTTATATATACAAAAATCTACAGTTAACAGTTTGTGTGTACTTTATGTGTACAAAAATCTACAGTTAACAGTTTGTGTGTACTTTGTGTGATTGTGTCCTACCTTGGAATAGTAGCCAGGTACGCTACAAGTCTGCGCAGATCATCAGGTCGTATTCTATCATGATTGCTGCGCGCGGGAAAAGTGAGAATTGGACCACCGCGCCTGTCTCTGCCACCTTCAGAAAACAACATGAAAACACCAAAATATTGAGTAATGTAAGTTGTTGCTGAGTCCCAAATAACAAATTCTATATGACTTCTGGAAACGTGTTTCAAACAGATATTTTATTGCTACTAAACTGCATCAGTTTAACTTAAAGCTGTGATTTTGCAAGATAACTTTCAGTTTGCTTCAGTGTCATTGTTAACATGTTAACAGGTTATCATGGATGTGCTGAGTCACACTAAGACATAAGGGTCAAATGAGTCTCACAATAACAAAGGAGTGTTTTTGAGTCCAAAACAAGTTAATAAACAAAATAAACTACAAACAAACATGAAAATAAATAAAAAATAATGTGGTAATAAATACAATAGCAATGTATTTCATTATATATTATATATAGTTTTCAGTTATTTTAACTGTGGTGGTGTACGTGTATTTTGTCCTGTTGAAATATGTAGGCCTACACATCTCCCTTCAACTCACAGCAATTACATACTAACTGACACACTAACATACTAACAGTATTAACATAATGCTGTTAGCAGTTTTAGCAATGTCAGCAGTGCTAGCAGTATTAGCAGTATTAGCAGTGTTAGCAGGTCTAGCAGTATTAGCAGTGCTAGTCGTATTAGCATTGTAAGCAATATTAGCTGTATTTGCAGTAGCCAATATTTTAGGCCGATATAGGTATACTGGAATGTTTCAGTAGCAGTGATAATTGGTCCATTATGCACCGGTGTAAGCACTTCTAGTTTTCAAAATTAAAACGCTGGGAACCAGTTGTAATTGTACAATGTATACAGCAGAGGGTGCAAGCAAGACTACCGTACTTTCAAGTCATGGCATTCATTTTAAGTTTCACTTTCACTGCTCAGCACAGCCAAGCAGGGAGCAAAACTGTGTAGTGTATTTTGCTGAATAGAACATGGTAAATTTATTTTAACTGATATGTAAAATAAATTAAAAAAATCAACAATAATAAATTATTTTCAACACTCCAACCCGCTTGTCATTAGCTACATGCTTTTCAAGTGATCAAGCTAATGTTTAGCATTGGCTATTGCTGAATAAAACTCCTTTGTCATCCTCAATGAAATGTATTGTTTGAAATCTTTACTTCTCAGCAAAGAAAAAATACACTGCTGTGGTTGATATTAATTATGCCTTCACCATATGTGACAATTTAAAAAATGAACATGGAAGGGTGTTTATTTGTTTAATTTATATTTATGTAACACACTTGATAACTTTATGGTGAATAGTGGAGGCTAGAAAATGTGAACGCATGTTAGCAATACCAGTACACCACTTGTAAACGTACTGTGTGACTAGGTATAGCATGTATCTGATCTGCTTATCTTCATGGATGCCACTATCAGCACTAAATAAACAAGCCCCACTCCACTCCCTGTTTACGGTACTTTGAAGTTTAGGGGTGGACAAAACTAAAAGATTTTTATCCATTACATCGATTATCGGCATTTACCTTCCCCTCACAATATTGGTATTGGCAATAGCCAAAATTTCCATAATGGTTGGGCTCTAATAATCAGTGTTAGCAGTATCACCAGTGTTAGCAGGGCTAGCAGTACTAGCAGTGCTATTCGTATTAGCGGTGTTAGCAGTATTACCAGAGTTAGCAGTGTATTTTTCTCAATAAATCAACTGATCAATTGAATGACGTCAGCAAATTTATTACTTATGAATTGCTGATGGTAACCGTTCACCTTCAATTTTTAGGCTACTTAATCTATGAAGCTAACGACAACTGGAATGTTAGTCAGTAAACTGAGTACTTTTGTCATTAATGCTGAAATGTCTAATTTTGTGACGACAGCAGACTTCAGGTTAGTTAACTTGATGGTTCTGACCCTTTTGCTCTTTGCTTACATGAGTTTTTTTGGCTAAACCAACTAGCAGCTGTTGAGTAAGATGGTGAAAAGATGAATCCGCGCACATAAATGGTTCTGATCCAAAACAGCACCAACACAGCTAAACTGCGAACTTGAGCGGTATAAACAATGGATGCTGATGACAATGCATGTGTTAAAAGTAACACTGTCAGGAAAGATAACACTGTTAGAAAACTAATAGTATAAAAAAATACATTTTCATGAATAATTTTATCATTTTTCACACAAATGGATTTACTTTATGCAATTACCAGGAGCATTCTTTTAGCGTTTATCGTTAAAACGTAAGTGGGTCCACATAAACTAGAAATACATTCACAATAATTGTTTTCTTGCCTTTATATAACTTTATGAATTGCCTATAGTTTCATCACCTTACAAACAAAATACAAAATGGGGAAAATCAAATTACTTCCACTGGCACTACTAGGATGAAACCCCTGCTTTAAAAATTGGATGACAGGACAATTTGAAACTGTTGGATGTGACTGTGGTTGCTAACGTCTTAACTTCTCTTAAATTAAATGATTATTACAGGTAGGTTTGGTAAGTATGTTCTCATTAACAAAAACATGATGTTTAATGTAAATATAAGTTACCTGAGAGAAAGGCAACCTTCTCCTTCAGGATGGGAAGAACATCGATAGCCTTCATGTCCTCATTGCGATGAAACCCTAAAATTAAAAAAATAAAAATAAAAAAGGTTAGTCATGACGACATTTTACATTTCTTTACCTCTCATCATTTAATAATTTTTGCATTGTAATAAATACTATGCAGTCTGAAGAGAGATCACCCTAAACAGACACTGTCTCATCTCAGTCCAGCTTCTGTTTTATTTTTTTGTTTGGTCATAAAATTAGTGCATTCATCCGTTTTTATTACTCGCTGTTTTCTTTTCAGGTCACAGGGGAGTTGGTGTCTGTCTCCAGCAGTCACAGTGTAGGAGGTGGGGGACTTCATGGACAAGTACATCACGGAGACACACAGAGACAAACAAGACAAACCCTCTCACTCACACAGAGTTTGTGATTGCCAATTTTGAGTTGCCAGTTATCATGACATGCATGTTTTTGCACTGTTGGGAGGATCCGGGGAAAAAACATGTATGTGTCCATGAATGTGCAAACACAACCCAGACAGACGGGGAGACAAACCTGCAACCATTTTTACTGTGTCAAACTACTGGGTCACTATGTAGCACTTTACACAGTTTTATAAACAAACATTGTAAACTAAGTGTGCCCTACAGCAATACTGAGTGTTGCAATGGTGGCTTTGATAGATTTCCCATAACATAATCTTCAGGCATCCCAATCCATTGAAGTAACTATACTGTACAGTACTTTGAAGCAATATAAAAAATAGAAAACATAGTTTCCTCAAATAAACGGGGTGGTTGAGTTGCATATATCTATGGTGGTGGCCATCTTGGATTTTGACTTGGCAATCCAATTGTCAGTGGTGAACTTTTTTTTTTACACCTAGATGAGCCAAAAACCAAAATGGACGTCAATACAAATAGTTTTTCAGATTATCCAGGAAACAACATGCACGGACAGACGGATGGAGGATATTTCCAATTCCCCCCTCTTTGCTTTGTGCTCATCTGCTTGCATAGACTCATGTTCGTGCTGCTGGTCAGTGTGTTGTTTTTAGTACTACGGTACTAGTGCTTAGTGTATTTTTAGTTTATGTTTTTCTTGGTTTATTTCTTAGATATTACTGCAGATTTTCTTTTACAGTTTATTCTTTTGTTGGCTGTAACTGGGACTCCGTGTACACAATTTCGTTCCACTTACTGTACCACATGTGATGAGAATGACAATAAAGAACCTTGGATCTTGAATCTTGCTTTGGGATGGGGAAAACAAACTACACAGAGTTTGTGAAAATAAATTTGGTGGACATCCCACACATGACAAAAGGTGCTTTGGTCATATGAGAAGACCAGCGTGTCACCTGGTGTGGAGTTTATACCATTTGTCAACACACAATCACCATAACCCCAGACAGGAAGAGTGTTATATTGTGGGTTTTACTTTTAACAAGTCAGTGGTATGACTTGAGGAATACTACACACCCAGTTCTGCCTTGGAGAATGAACTAAAATCGAGTATGAGACAAATCTAACAGGACAGACAGCAGAGGCTTGCAAAAGGAAAGACTACGGTAACTGTAAATCTTGTATACTTCTGGTTCTTCTTGTACTGACCGATGCCCCAGTCTGAAGAAACGAAGAGCAACCGTCAAACCAAAGCAACATCACGTGATCTCTTTGTGGGAAGGATTGGACTGACCAGACTGTAAGAATAATGCCAAAACCAGATGGAGTAGTTATAGTTTTGTTTTCCTTCCAAGCAAGAAGTGTATAGGTAGTTGAGTTTATGTGCTTTTCCTCTGATACTTAACAGTCCCTAAAATGTGTTGCATCTATCTCATCCATTTTTTAGATGAAAACTAAAGTTGTGAATGGATTAATATGCACTGCCAAGCAGAAACAAAAGTACTCATCTCTTGTAATTTAAGGTGGTAGCTTTTGTTTGTTTCCAGGTTTATATAAGGTACTGGCTCTGTCAAATGCCAAGCTCTGCATCTTTTTGAAACTACTCTGCCAGAAAAGTAACAAATACATAAATGTGAAAAGCTGCAACCAGATGTAGCTGTCAAAAAATGTATGTTTTAAAAGTGAAGTAAAGGTTTGTTGCTTTTAATGCGCGATGACCTAAAACACATGTCCAAATAAAATATGAGCATATCGCCTCTCTTGATTTTAATCACGTTTATATTTAATAACTAACTGCACAAAAAAGTTTTAATCTATAAAGGGTGATTCATAAAACCTCATTATTACACAAAACTGTGTCTTCTGTTCACTACACAAACAAGCTGTCAGTTACAAGTCAGCTGAGCATGAAATAAAGCTTTGTGACCACAGATTGTTCATAAAACACTGATTATGACTGATTTTACTGTCATCCTCCTTACAAAATATTTGAAATGTATTGTGTTTGTGCAGAAAATACATCTCAACATGATCTTGTTTCACATATTTTTACTAATGAATGTAGAAGAAGACAGAACGTATAGTGATGCTGTCCTTAATTCTGGGTAGTTTCAAGAAATATGTCTTTTAGGACAAGAGGGTCAATTGAACACACTGAATGTCAACTCTTGTTATTACAAAAAACAAATGAAAATGAGAACCGATTTAATTGCAAACTCAACAAGCAATATTCCAATGTCCCCATCACTGAGGGATTCGAATACTGAATGTTTGTAGTTAATACAATATACTGTATACACAGTGTTTCCCCTACAATTATTCAATGAGGGTGCCCCTCCCTGTCAACAGAACCGAGCGCCCCACCTAATACCCTCCACGTAGCTCCACCACTTCCGGACAGGAAGCAGAGATTAGCAGCTGAGCTCAGACTCCAAATCACGACATCCGCGGAAAGCACTCCACTACCCTCACTCACCACCCCTGTCGACAGCTACCGGCACTAATTTTCATGTTATCGTGCACACAACATGCACAAACGGATTGAGGGATGGGCCATATCCAATTCCTCCTCTTTGCTTCGCGATGGGAAACAAAACAAATTTGTGTCATCAAGACTGGTTAACTTGCAGCTTCCTCATCTCAGTTCAGTTCAGATGTACATTAGCTATTCTTCCTGGTAGAACCACAGATTGCATAGAAGGAGACACAAAAGTATAGCTTCCACTTCATCTGAAAACAATGAATGGCAGTGGAGTGAAAAGCTCCATCTGTCTTTGGCGAGCTCAAATCCAGAGTTGTTGTGAGAATCTTCCCTGTGCAGCTCCAGAAAGTGAGTGCATTGTGTTTTCACTCATTTTCTTATGCATAATTAAGAATCACGAGTTAGTGGCACACATTCACTGTACTTAAAGGTTTTTTTTTAAGTTTCCACATGGATTGGACCCTAAATCCATAATTTCACAATGCTGTATGTCAGAAGAATGCATCTTGCTTCCCTTTTGCCCTCCTGCCTTCAGGCTTGGAACACCAAGATCCATAAACATTCATTCAACCTTTATTTAAGCAGGTTAACCCCACTGAGCCTCGAGGCCTCATTTACAAGAGAGACCTGTTAAACCTGCCTTCAGAAAGCTCAAAAGTACACCTCAGAATGCACACATGCATCATTTTAACATTTAACGTTGGTTGTTGCAAACGTGTTTCCACCAAGCATTTAAATTTAGTTAAAAAAGTAAAGTAAACTATTATACAGGTAGTCCTCGAGTTACGACGGTCTCGAGGTACGACGTTTCGAGGTTACGGCGCATCTCCTTATTCCAAGTTACGTGGTTTTACGTCGGTTTTCCGCAGCGGCGGAAGAATACAGTATTGTATTTCATTATTAAACATACTGTAGAGTATTTTATGTGTTTTTTTAATTATGTAGGGTACTGCGTTAGGATAGGCTAAGTGCTAAGTAAAACAGGTACCGTACGTGTATATGGTATGGTAATTACGTACATTCCGACTTATGTCGAAAATCGGTTTACGACGCCGCGTAGGAACGGAGCTACATTGTAAGTCGAGGACTACCTGTACAGCAATCTAGAGCACTTGAAATAGTAGTGGATCAGCTTCTACAGACAGAAGCATGGTTGTGCCATGGGATCACCAGTGTCACTGATTGTGGCCAATTTCTACATGGAGGAAATGGAACAGAGATCCCTGGACTCATTTAAGGGAACAACACAGAACCACTGGTTCACATACGTGGATGACACTTTGGTCAAAATCCATGTGAAAAATGTAGAAGCATTCAGCAGACATCAACTCTGTGGACAACAACATCAAGTTTAACAGAGAGGATGTCAGCAACAAGATGCCTTTTCTGGACTGTTTGGTGAACATGGAAAGAGATGGAAGCCTCAATATTGAAGTTTACAGGTAACCTGCTTACATAGATCAGAACCTGTCTGACTCTCACCACCCAATGGAACACAAACTTTCTATCATTAGAACTTTACACCACCAGGCCAGACAGAAGGAACAGAACCACATAAAAGAAGCTCTCCAAACCTGTAGATATCCTAAGTGGACCTTTGTCAAATCGTCAAACAAATCCCAAAAAAAAAAACATGCTGCAGAACAGAACAGAGAGAGGAGCAAACACAAAAACATTGTCACCCCAGATGTTGCTGGAGGATCTGAAAAACTCTGATTTTCTCCAATCACAACATCCCAGTACATTTTAAACCCAACAGGACCATCAAACAGAGGCTGGTCCATCTCAAGGACAGAACCCCCAAAACCCAAACTGAGCCATGTGGTGTCTGCAGGTCAGTGCAGTGAGGAATGTTCAGACCTCCATAATGGAGAAAGTAACCACCCTCTCCACAGATACATGGCTCAAAATTGGAGAGTACTTCAGGACCAGACTCAGTGGTCCACCTACACCTCAAGGAGTTGGGACACTCTGCTGAAAACCAACAGGTCTAGATGTTGGACAGAGAGGACAGATGGTTTGAGAGGGGGGTGAAGGAAGCCATTTAAATCAAACCAGAAAAAAAAACTTTAAACAGAGAAGGTTTTAGATTGGAACTTACTAAAACTTATGATGCAGCATTAGGCCTGATTCCAGGTCAGCTCCACTCCAACTCACACCTTCATGTGGGTGACCCAAACATCTCTCTGTGAGCCAGGCAGACAAAGAACCTGACAAGTCTCCATTGTGAGGGTAAGTAGCTGCAGTCTAACATGCAATTTAATCTATGTCCACAACCAGGCCTCTCATGCACTGCTATTAAGCTGTGAACTACACACACTCCAGACATTTTAGAACTGATACAGTCTCCCAGATGGTCCAAGAAATGCCTTCAGCTTCAAAATAGAAGTCCAGTTGTTTTAGTGTTTTAACCATTTTTTTGGATTCAGGACCTGGATGACTGAGAATCTTCACCAACATTTGTCTTTGTGGTATGTGTGGTGGGAGTTCCACAAAGCAGGCTCACAACCAGGCTGATTGTCCCTGGTGTGTCGTCTGGTGCTTACACAGTCACCTGGGAACTCATATGGTCTCTTTTCCCTTCAGACACAGCCAGTGGCTCCTTCTTTCAGCAACTGGTGACACCTTCTTCAGTTGCCCTGTGTTCCAGCTGGCTAACCCTGCAGTCCACTTCTACTGAGGAGCCTTCATTCTCTAGCTCTGCTCCTCAGCTGCTACAATGGCATCCCACAGCTTTTTTCCCTTTAATTTGTCTCATCAGTATCAATGCCATCTTACCGAGGGACGGTCAGCTCAACAAAGAAGACACACTGGCAGGAGCTAGCCTGGAGGACCATATCTGGGTGCATATCGGTGGTAGTAAGTCCACTACAGCAGGTGGGGTTAGGTCCACTAGTATTTGATAATCCTAGGCTGATTTCAAGAGGTGTAGGCGTTCTGCAGCTTCCCTCTTCCCATGTGAAAGGAAATGTTAGAGGGAAGTCCAGATTTTTTGTGGAGAAGCACTGATTACCCCACATTTATGCTACACTGGCTGTTTATGTATCAATTCTTGTTTGGAAATTAGTTTAATTCCAAACCCTAGCTGTAATCTAGCATAAGCTCCAGCTGCATAATCTGCATTTATCTGTCCTGCGCACAGAGATGGAGCATTTTTCCTCAGTCCATGGGGCCAATCCCTTCAGTTCCGATCCATCAGACCACAGGCTAGACTCCATGTGGATGATCTGTGCATCCCAACATGCCTCTTGATGAGCCAATCCTTTGGCTCATAACTTGAAACTATGATGTTTTACAAGCTGGCTGTGCGTGCATACTGAAAAACATGACACATGCTACATAAAACTGCAAAAATACTAAATAACCGTTATCATGGTCTTCGTCCTGTCTAACAGCATTATTTACCAATAATGAGCACTTGATTACAGTATTACGTAGAATTTTTATGGTAAAAGCATCAAGTGCATTCTCCTAATCACAACTGCAGAACTGTACGTCTGAAACTGTTGTGTCTTCTTTATGGGAATTTGCAGTGCATTCGACTGAGATGGATTTCAGATGTTTTTTTACACTTTTAGGTCAGAGCTCAGGATGTGAGCCTACTCATGTGAATATGTGAAAGGAGGGGTTTGGGAAGTGGTTCTTACACTGCCCAGCATGGTTTGGCTCAGTTTGTCCTCTCCTGCACGCCCAGAGGGGAAAAAAAAAAACAGAGCAGCAACTGAGGAAGTGCCTGAACAGATATATTTGTTAGGTCAGAACTGCTCACAAAAAAGTTAAATCATGTCATCTGGACAGTTTCTTTTTTCCCCCCAAAAAAGAAACTGTCCAGATGACATGATTTAAGTTTTGTTGTGATTTATTTACCTGGATGATTGAGCGTTCAATCCTGTTGTCAGAACTGCTCATCTAGTTTGGAATCTTCCTCAAAGCAAACCTTTTTATTTGGCCTATGGATGTTTGAAGTTCATGCTTAGCTTTTCATTCATGTGAAGCAAGGCCCTTGTTTTGTTTTGTGTTTCTCACACTGACGTGGACACACTTGGACACTGTTTGTTTGCAAATGTGTCCGTCAGTGTGTGTGCACGTGTGTGTGTGTCATCTCCTCTTCTTGTCTATAGCATGTCTGTCACAAGATATGGCATCCTCACACAATGAATGTGCTACTTCTAAAGGTTTGTGGTAAAACTCTCATAGTCCAGGTTCAAACGAGGCCACCATGGACTGAACAGGACAAGCCAGGCACTTTCTTGTGGATTTCAACATCTGACAACAAATGTTGCACTAGTTCATATGTATTTTGAACATTTACCGCTGGTCAGTACTATAGTTACTGACTTACCGGTAAATATCAAATTTAAGTACCACAAACATTAAACACTATTATAATATTTATATTACTGTGCATTTAAAGTATCATGTGTTGAAAAGGAAAAGAAAAGAGAAAAAAAAAAGAAGTTTATGAACAAGTAAGAAAACAAAAATACACCAACAGATATAAATGCACAAAACGATTGGATCTGCAGAGCAACCATGCCGCAATTTCATTTCAGGAATGAATTTGAATGCATTGTTATGTTGTATGCATTTGTACCAATAAAATTTGATCCATTCAATAATAAGATGAAGTGTCTGCAACCAAATTCATGTCTACAGATGTTGAGTCTGAAAAAAATAGAAACATTTAAAGTGTAGTTATGTTTGTATATGAAACATGCATTCTCTTACTGGTGCTGTTTTCCCAAGAAAAAAAAAAGCAGCTTAGGGGAACTGAAAGAGTATTAATATCATCAGTGTATTTTAATTCTAAAGCAAGACTTGTTTGTGAGCGGCCATTAGGCAGCAAAACGTGTTAGTCCTGGTAGCTGACAGAACCACTCATTTGTCTTGTATTGCGTTGCATTGGATCTCAGGGTGTTGAATCAAATCAGTACTGATTGTCATCACCTTATGAAAAAGGGTTGAGTCATATTTTGTTGCATCTGTTTTTGCTTTTAAAGGATTTTTAATGAAATGGATCATTGGTGGGGTGTTGAAATGTGTATCATATCGACCACAGACCAAAGACACACAACCCTAAAACAAAGTGAGTGTACAGGTACTGAAAAGCTTAATGTAAAGTCGTAACATACCAAACACCATACCATACCACATACTGTACCATATACCACGCCATACTGTACGAAATACCATACTATACCTTATACCATACCATATGTATACATGCCATATACCTTCACATCAATGTGAAGAAGGCAAAGGAGATGATTGTCCATTCGGACCAGAACCTCCCGCCATAAAAACAGTTTCTTTCCATCTGCCGTCAGTCTTCTGAACATTCATAATC
>JARVGV010001153.1:26212004-26223301 GCA_031762435.1 Hypsolebias longignatus | reverse complement strand
ACCGCCGCCCCAGTGACGTCATCACACCTCACGTTGACTTTTTTATGCAGCATTTTATGTGTTTCTTGATTTTTTTTTTTTTTTAGGGTATTGTGTTAGCTAACTGCTTGGAAATACAGCAAAACAGCGTTCTAGGTGCGCTGTTGTTGTGTTACATTGAGAAAAAGCGTGTTTAAAACGCCGTTACCGTTCACCATGTGCTTTCAGTTTCGGTTTACGTTCAAAATCCGGACTTACGTTCGCCATGTGCTTTCAGTTTCGGGTTATGTTCAAATCGGTATACGACCGGGCCGTTGTAACGGATCTCGGTCGTAAACCGAGGACCACCTGTATTTACTCACCGTAACCTGTTGAAGTCCCATTACAACACATTTCTATACAAAATGCACTTGAAGGCTAATTTTAGTTCAAAACTAACCTGCACATGCGGCTTATGCTTTATTATTAGGGGTGTACTGATAAATCGGCCGGCCAATTCATCAGTCCCGAATTTTGGGAAATCAGCTGATGCATGAGAAACCGATTTTACCAATTTTTTTTTTTTTAGTTTTAACAACAACTGTCTGAACTTCATTTATATTTCAGAGCACTACCTCATGGGCAGATAAAACAAGTTTGTATTGTTTCTAGGATATTGTTCAAAGCTATGTTTTTCAATAGAACAATATTGGAAAATTGAAGGTGCATTGTGAGCTTATAACACCTGACAGTGTCGCTTATAAAACAAAATCGGTATTGGCAGGTCAGACTTTTTAGAAATCGGTGATCAGCCAGAAAACTGCAGTCGGTGCAACCCCGTTTATTGTTATTGGTGTTTTTACAGTTAAAACTTTGTGGGGGGGTTTTGTGCTTAAAGCGCAGGCGCCTTTATTTCCTATTTTAAAAGGACTGATATTCAAAGCCAACAAATTCACTTTTGTATAACACAAAGAAAAACAACACTATTTTGCTCGACTGGTATTTTATCCCATCTCTTTGTGATAATACAGTCAAACAGAGAACTTTGTCAAATATTTTACATCTAAAAGTCAAACTGAGCCTTTTTGAATCAGTTGTGATATTGAGTATATCAATCAGAGCTTCACCTTCCCTACAAACTCTTGAAACATTAAAAACAACGCAGACACAACTTGAACACATGTCCCAGGGCGGTGTTGCCTGACTGCATCATGCTTTAGTTTCTACACTCCTGACAAGAACCTAAAGCAGCCTGCCACAGGTTGAGGCAGCACTTGAAGTTTACACTGTCGCCCTTCTCTGAGTAATCAGCGGCTTAGCTTTGAATATTTGAAACTATTTCCAGATTGGCATGAGCAACCTGGGAGAGTGACTCAGAGGCTGAGCTGTAATCCACAGCGAGTGTGGGAGCACCATCTGCTCCCTGAGAAGAACCGAGCGTCCGGGGAACATCGAGTCTCCTCAGTGTGATTAGCTTCACCTGACTGCCGGCGATCACGTCCGGCAGTCAGGTGAAGCTAATCCGTCCGTCCGTTATCTTTTGCACTTTGAGTGTCTTGATGAGATAGAACGGTGCCTGGTCCAGTCCATTTACCACTTTACCCGCATCTACATTTTTAAGTTGCGGGGGTCACTGGTGAACATGTCCAGCCATCACTGTGCGAGAGGCGGGGGACACCGTGGACAGGTCTCCAGTCCATCACAGGGACAACAAGAGAGGCAAACAAGACAAACAACCATTCTCACTCACACCTAGGGACAATTTAGACTAACATCAGACTAACATGCATGTTTTTGGTCTGTGAGAGGAAACAGGAGTACTCGGAAAAAAAAACCTACGCGTGCACAGAGAGAACATGTAAACTCCACCCAGAAAGGTCCCAGCCCAGGATTTGAACCAGCAACCTTCTCGCTGAGAGGCAACAGCTCTACCGACTGAGGCATCGTGTTGCCCCCGATGCATACAAGTTTGGAAAACTGGGTTTAATCAGCCTGGCAGCATGTCTGCAGCTACAACACACGAGCTGCCATTTGTCATGCGGGAGGTGAAGAACGTCCGCCTCGGATTCACATGCACCGCTCAGGTTCTGCTCGGAGGAGAATTCAAGAGATGCAAGGTTTTGCTGATTAAACGGGTTAAATAAATAAATAAACAAACAAACAGGCTCAGCAATGAAAAGAACTAAAAAATTATACTGTATAGATTTTCGCTTTTGTGCAACTTTATTAAACAAAACCCACAGCTCGAGCGTACAGCACGTGTAGTTTTTCTGCCATTTTTTTTGTACACCACCCCCAAACACGGGTCATGAACTCTCTATTCCCAATATGCATTGCGTCTCTCTCAAAGAGACGTTATTATGACAGAACTCCATGGAATGAAAAATAATGAAATAAAAAAAATTAGCTTTAGCACATATTTCACCATAAACTAAATTAATTACCGGTATTTTAAACCAAATATCAAATTAAATAACTGCTTGACCAACAAAATCAATATAACAATTACCGGTAATTAAACATCATCACATTCCTACTGATCTTCAGGGCTCTACACCCTCCCCTACTAAAAATAATAAAATGTTTGCGAAGCATTTTACACTTTAGAACTTAAATAATGTATTGCTACCAATAGTTTCTACCACTGAACTCTTTCAGGTACCATTTAGTTACGTGTTGCACTCCAAAACAATAACCAATACTATACATCAAATGACTACAAGTTCATGTATACAGGATCAGTAAATTTACTAATATTCCTGCTTTGGTGTATTAACTTAAATCATCGGTACATTGGTAGGCTTCCCAAGTCCATTAAGTCACATATGGCTAAATCTACCATTCCACCTTAATAAATATATCCATATTAAACATGCTTTGAAATGTAGTATGACTTCTTACAGACTACTTTTGTGTTACCTTGTAAACACACACTTTCTTCTGTAAACACATCACTGGCATAACTATTGCTTTAGTCACTAGAAATATATTTCTGCAAAATGACTCTTACCTGTAACTGAATTACTGTACCCAATGAATAATGAAACATTTTCAATTAACTTTAGCTGTAACTGGAACTTAATATGGTTCAAACAACTATCTCTATTTCTTTAAATATGTTAAACTAGGTTTCCCTAACTCATCATATGTAAAGATAGATCTTGGTTGACGTGTTCTTGAAGAACGTCGCTCTCGCTCCACCTCCTGATCACCCTCTGATGATGCATTAGTGTCCTCCTCAGACATTTCAAGTTCAAGGGCTTGATCTTCAATGTCCATGTCAGTATTTTGACATGTGTCTCGGTTCTGCATGTCTCCTTCCTCATGTCTGTTGTCCACTTCGTTATTGATCACAGCAGAATCATTCTCACCCTGGACCTGGCTTTGTTCGTGTACAAGTCTTCCAGTTTGGGTCTCTACTGCAGGTTGGCTTGATTTGGACTGAAAGACTGGGGCATGTGGACTGAGGCCGGTAGTCTGGCTTTGATGCGGAATCCACGCAGAGTACTCATCCTCACTACAGCTGTCAGCATTCTCCTGCATATTGTCTTTAGTTTGGCATGTTTGTCTGTTTGCTTTTCTCTTTTGGTTAGATTTCTCTTTTGGCTCTTTAGTATCTAGGCCATCAACAAGATAAGGACAGGGCAGTAAGATGTTTCTATGAAGGGTTCTTTCCCTCCCTTCACCATCTAATGGTGTCACCACATAAACTGGACTGTCTTGTCCTCTCCTTTCTTTTACAATGTGTGTTTTGTTTTCCCAGTAAGCACGTATCTTTCCAGGTCCTCCTCTTTCAGATAGGTTTTGGACTAGTACATGGTCTCCAGGTTGAAGTTCTGAACTCCAGGCTTTTTGGTTGTAATACTTTTGTCCTCTTACACTTGCTTTCCTCATGTTTTCTTGTGCAATACTGTAAGCTTCCTGCATTGACCTTTGCCATTTGTCTGCATAATCTTGGTGAGACTGTGACTGCGTTTGTTCTTTTGGAAACAATAGGTCAATAGGTAAGATTGGCTCCCTTCCAAATAACAGAAAGAAAGGTGAAAAGCCAGTCGATTCATGCACTGTTGAATTGTATGCATGGACTACTTTATTTAAATAGTCTTTCCAGTTAGGTTTCTGTGTCTCTTCCAGTGTTCTGAGCATGCTCAGTAAAGTTCTGTTAAAACGTTCACTTGGGTTAGACTGGGGATGGTAAGGTGTTGTCCTTGAATGTTGTATCCCACTGTAACTTTGCAACTTTCGGAACAACTCATTCTCGAATTCCCTTCCTTGATCATGATGGATTCTAGCAGGGTATCCAAACCTCAGAATAAAGTCGTCAAAAATTTTGCGTGCAGCTGTCTTGCCAGACTTGTTAGAGGTTGCATAAGCCTGTGCAAACTTAGTAAAGTGATCCACTATTACCAGAATGTACTCTGCTCCACCTTTACTTCTCTCCAGATGCAAATAATCAACTGAGATTAGTTCAAAAGGTGCGTAGGTTGTAATAGTTTGTAGTGGAGTTTTAGTCTTTCGATTGGGTTTCTTTTGTTTCAAGCAGCGGCAGACTCTTGTAACATGATGTTCAATCTCTTCTCGCATTTTTGGCCAAAAGAATCTTTCTCTGGCTAATGAGATCATTCTGTCTGCTCCTAAATGACCCATTTCTTCATGTAGCTGCTGATAAATCAGGGACTTGAACTTAGCAGGAACTACAAGCTGATTTCTGATTTTTGTTTTTCGACGTAGAACTCCATCTTTGTCCAGGTAGAGATGAGGCCACTCTCTCAGAAGTCGTTTGACTTCAGTTGGCTCTTTTACTTTATCCCTGTATTTAAGTCTTTCATTTTTCTGTTTTAATGCAATTACTCTTTGTGTCACTTGATCTTCTTGTTGAGCAATTTGAATGTCTTTGATTGCTATCGGCTCAACTGGAGTTGTACATGGAGATGTTAGTTGTGACAGTACATCTACATTGCATGTAATAGCTGAAATCCAGTCAGTATTACCATTGTGATCTGCTTTGAGTCCATGTCTTAGTGCTGTTATGTCATCAGGTTTACATTCCTCTGTACATGCTGACATTATTTTTTCTATTTCTACTGGTTTACGAGATAGAAAATCAGCATCTCGGTTGACTTTACCAGGTCTGTACTTCAGAGTGAAACGGAAATCAGCTAATTCAGACACCCAGCGATGTCCTACCGCGTTCAGTTTAGCACTTTTCATCACATATGTCAAGGGGTTATTGTCACTGTACACTGTAAAGTGTGGGGCGTGAAAGAGGTAATCTCGAAATCGCTCAGTGACAGCCCACTTCAGAGCTAAAAATTCAAGCTTCCCTGAGTGAAGTTTATAGTTTTTCTCAGTTGGAGTGAGTGTACGTGACCCATAGCCTATTATTCTTAATGCTCCCTCTTGCCGTTGATATAGAACAGCTCCAAGACCTTCCTCGGAAGCATCCACCTGTAACACAAATGGTTTTTCAAGATCTGGGTAAGCCATTATTGGTGGATCCGATAAAGTGTCTACAAGCCTTTCAAGCGCCTGCTGATGTAACGCTGTCCATTCTACAGACTGAGATGGCAACAACTGTGAGGAACCTTTCTTTGATGATTTGTTCTTTGTCTTTGGATGTGACAACAGTTCATACAGTGGTTTTGCAATCCTTGAAAAGTCAGCAATGAATGATCGGTAGTAGCCTAGAAAGCCTACAAGAGATCTTACTTCCCTGACTGTTCTGGGACTTGACTTTTTCAAAGCTTGAACAGCTTCAACTTCTTTTGGATTCATACGGTATCCATCTTTTGAAATGACACGGCCAACATAACACACTTCCCTTTTAAAGAAATCACATTTCTTTGCTCTGAGTTTGATTCCACTGTCCTTTTGTCTTTGTAAGACTTTTCTCACATTTTCTACATGTTGGTCAAAGTCTTTGCTAAAAACTAAAACATCATCAAGGTAGGGCACACATACCTCATCTCTGAGATCTCCAAGACAACCTTCCATATACCTCTGAAAGGCAGCTGGGGCATTCGTTAATCCAAAGGGTATCCTTAGCCATTCATAAAGACCCCATGGAGTGATGAAGGCAGTGCATGCTCGACTCTCTGGATCAACAAAGCCTTGATGGTAGGCTTTACCTTGGTCCAACACAGTAAACCAGGAATTTCCACCAAGGTTTTCCAAAATTTCCTGTATTCTTGGAATGGGATGTCTGTCAGGGTGTGTCTTTTCGTTTAATTGTCTATAGTCCACACAGAGTCTGATGGTAGAGTCTTTTTTTCTCACAATTACTATTGGTGATGAGTAAGAAGAGGTTGACTCCTGTATCCACCCTCTGCTGAGTAGATCTTGGATGTGCTTTTTCACTTCTTGATACAACTGACGAGGAATTGAATTGTATGTTTTTGTCACTGGAATACTGTCTTTGAGATGTATTTTCATTTGCAGCTCAGGTATGCATCCTGTATCCCACTCATCTTGAGCAAAAACATCACTTTCTTCTCTTAACATTTTTCTCACTTTGTCTTGTTGTTCTGCTGTTAGGTGTGAAACATCAACTGGTGGATCCCATGTTTGTTTGTCAGTTTTTCCTTCATTTTCTGGTGTCACTTTCATGTTGTTAGAGTGTGAATGTCCATTTTCACTTTGTGACCCATTTGTGACTTCTCCCACATCTGGTATTTTATCCACAGTGAATAATGAGCCAAGTATTGTCCTGTTTTGTAGTCTGACATCGTTGTCTGTGTTGTTTTCAACTACAACTGAAATTGTAGCTCCCTCATCACTTGCTATGTGTATTAGTTGCTGTTGTATTTGTAATCCGTCTGGCCATGGTGTACTTTCGTTTGGTTCTAATACTGCATATTGTTCCTTGAGCACATTTTTCTTGACTTTTCCACAGACTACTGTCAACATTTGGCATTTTGGGATAATAACATCTTGTCTTCCTACCCTTACTGTTTGACTCTCTGACATACGTTTGTCTTTACTTAACACAGAGAACACTGCTTTTGCCTTTTTGTGTCCTACATCTAACGCTGACCCAAGACTGTGCAAAAACTTGTGGGGGAGAGTTCTGTCTGCTGATATGTTAGTCTTTGCTAGTTCTTCTATGACATTGAACCCCACAATTGGCTTGGTGATTGGCTGAGTGCTTACAAGAAATGGTACTAACAGTTCACTGCCTTTGTTTTCTTTAAGACTGAACTCAACTCCCACCCACCCCTCATAAGGTATCTCAGTCCCATTTGCTGCAGAAAGATCTAACATACCTTCCTCCAGAAGCTCTCTCACTGATCGAACCTCAGCGTCGGGTAGATGTTCCTTTTTCCAGTTTAGGTCCAAAATCGACACTTGTGATCCTGTGTCCCAAAGAGCTGTGGCTGGAACACCTCCAATGTTGCACTGAACAAGGTTTTTGCGTCCTATAAGTTTTGCTGTCTTTTCTTGTTTCTTTGACAAGGGCACATCCTTATGTTGAACAACATTGTCAATAAAATTTGCTGTATGCACTTCTATTTTGTTAACATTGACTGTTGAGTGTTTCGTTTTCCGACAACCAACAGCCCAATGTTCACCGCTTCCACATTTGTAGCAATGTGTACATTTTCCCTCTGGATTTGACTGTTCACATTGACTACATTTCCTGGGGCTCTTTCTAGCATTACTTGGATAGTATGGCTTACTCTTTATGCTTTTGTCTTCAGTTTTGACTTTTGTCTGGGTCAAGTTTGCGATTTGGTTTGAAAAATTTTGAATAGCCTCACAAATAACTTTGTTATTAGCTTCCAGTTTTTCCACGATGGGGTTTGGCTTTACTATCTGATTTTTGCTTTTCTTTATGCTCCCATAATTTTCATTTTTGTAGTCCTCTTCCTGAACTGAGGCCACTTTGATGCTTTTTTGTCTGATTGACAATTTACTCCTCCTCTCGAGTTCGACACTGTAAGCAGCACTCATTTTTTCAAGAAGCACTTCATCCTCTACAGATGCATCCTGCAAGTAAGGTTTAATGTCTGCTCTTACAGCATCATCTTGTAATCCAGTCAGAATAGTTTGCAAAAACTGTGTCTGTACAAGCTCAGGATTGTATTTTAGTCCAGCTTTGGCTCTATCAGAAGCAGTCAATACTTTTTGTCTAAGGTCCATTGTGCGTATAAGAAACTGAACAGGAGTCTCTTTTAAATCTTGTACTGCACGGGTTAAGGCATGATAGAGTTCTGTTGCATCTTTCTCTATAAAGTGTGTCCTAAGCACTTGCCTGAGAGAGTTTAAGGATAGTTCTGATCTACTCTCTAGATAACTTTTTAATTTTACATCAGGTGTAATGGCTTGGATCACTGCTTCAACGATCTCACCCTCGTCATATCCTTTTTTTAGTCCACGTTCAATTTGTCTTTCAAGACTTGTGAAGTTCAGTTTATCCTTCTGTCCAACATCACCAATTTGTCCAATAATCCGGAAGTCCTTTCTGTATATTGGATGCAGGTTTGATTGATCTTTAGCTTGTAACGACTCTCTTTCAGAGCTTGCTGAGCTGCTTAATCTCTGTGGTTTCAAAACTGAAGGTGTAGTACCGATTGGTACCAGTAGAGGTTGCTCAATGACCACTTGTTGCTCAGCAGCTGTGTGCTCTGACGCACCTGTCGTATTACTTGCATTGTTTTTCTGAATCAAGTCATCTATCAAATCATTAGCTGTCATCAGAATGGATAATCCATTGTCCTCCAAAGAAGTGACATCTTCACTTTCCAGGTGAATAAGCATTTTTCTTCTTATTAACCGACATGACGACTTTACTTCTTCACTTAGCTGCAAGTCTAATGCTTCACTTAGCACTTTTAGCTCATCCAGTGACAGAGTAACAAGCTTCTTCTCAATATCGGCCAATAATGATTCCCACTCACTGTCCATGATGCTTTGTCTATAGTTGGTTCACTGTTTGGAGAGGTACGTGTCCTTCATCGGTTGTTTTTCTTTGAAGTAGTCTGGCTAGCCGCATAGCCACTTAGCATCTACCGCGGTTGCTCACGCTGCTCTTCCAGCTCAGCCGAGACGTTCTTCATAAAAAAAAAAACTCTTCTCATTGCAGAAAACTTTCGCTGAACCGGGCGGAAACACCAAAATTTATGTTGCACCCATGAAAAGAACTAAAAAAATTATAGAGATTTCCGCTTTTGTGCAACTTTATTAAACAAGACCCACAGCTCGAGCGTACAGCACGTGTAGTTTTTCTGCCATCTTTTTTTTATTTTTTTATTTTTACCACACCCAAAACAAAAATGGGTCATGAACTCTCTATTCCCATTATGCATTGCGTCTCTCTTAAAGAGACATTATTATGACAGAACTCCATGGAATGAAAAATAAAATGAAATAATTAGCTTTAGCACATATTTCACCATAAACTAAATGAATTGTTTTAAACTAAATATCAAATTAAATAACTGCTTGACCAACAAAATCAATATAACAATTAATTAAACATCATCACGTTCCTACAGATCTTCAGGGCTCTACATATATCAAAGGAAACTTCTCTTCTCCATAAGATATGTCTTCTCCTGTGTCTGGTTAGTGTGGCAATACTACTACCTGTTAGTTCAGGCGTGGGGATCAATTTTCCTGCATGGCCAATCAAAGTGAATGGAACTACTAAATGGACCATAGCACATAGTCCTATCACCTTCTTCCTAATTTTTACAAAAGGTCTACATCCCCCACAGTAGTAATACAATCCTTATTTTGCCGATTGTCCAATTAGTAAACCATCTGGAATTGTATCATTACACCACTCAAGATCAATTTGCCCCATATTTATTTTAACAACTATTAAAGTCTTACTACTTACTAAAGTTGAAGTATCCTCTTACTAGACGTGAATAGGCTTGTAATGGTTTTATTTGGGATTGGTAGAAAGACTGCTGCTAAAGTAATGCAATTTGGTGGAGTGGCTTGCTGAATCAAGCCCAGAATACACTTATGGCGCTACAAGTCCTCAGGATACAGGGGAGCTGGTTCTGTGAATAATTGGGGTCTCGCAGATTCATAGGCAATGCGGTTGCCTAAGCATTGTTTCTTAGTGGTTGTTTCGCTTCCTCAGTTCAGTAGGCACAGTGCACATGCCACACCCTCACTGCAGTCTTCTCCTCCAAGGGGTCTAAAAACTAGTCCTAAGGCTCAGGTGTTACCCACAGCTACACTTAGGGCAGTTTAACTAAGGCTGTGTTGAGATGATTCACCCAGACTGTTTACAACCCTCTTCCGTGTGTCACACCCAAAATTCTCACCTCAAGCCTCGCCCTGACCTAGCAGCTGGTATGGGGATGTTTGACATGAAGAAACACATGTTCACGGTTGCTCATCTCCTAATACGCGTCGCAATTGTTACTCTATCTGGTCTTGTTTAGAATCTAGGTATAAGATTCATGGGTGTTGTTGGCACTAAGAGCTACGAAACCATTGAAAACCTCATAACTTTTGCTCTTGATGTCAGCATTGAACCAAGCTTAGCATTGTTCCATGAACAAAAGGGATGATGAAATAATAATCCAGAATTTTACATTTTGCTTTGCTTTAATCAATGATTTGCAGGGGGAACAGCGTGAGCACAATCCAGCACAATGATTACATTCGGTTACATATAGGTTACACAGTGATTGGATAGGTTGTTCAGTAATTCAGTTGAATATCAGAGATTGGTCGACTCTGCTTGACAAAGTTGTTCCTGGATCATGAAAAGTGTTAGGTGGGAGCTGTGGGTTTGTCCTGCAATTCTCTGCTTCAGCCGAAGCCTTTTCTCTCCTCGTGGCAGGACCACGCCCTTGGAGCCCCAAGAGCTGTCTTGATGCACTAAGTGCTCTAAAATCCCCCTTCCTAGACCTTAACAGCTGACTCTTACAGGATCACTTCATATATCACCACCTCTGACAACTTGAAGCAACTTTGAACAGATTATTCCAAGAATGCACCCTGATTCTCACTCCTTCTCATAGACTCATGCCTGTTGTTTTCGTTTTCTGATATAGATTTTTCTAAAAGGACAGAGATTTGAGATGTCTCCCTACCCTCAGCATTATTGGAATTCCAGTGAACTCCTTGTAGAGTAAAGAGCAGATTTACCTCGCCTCTTAGCCAGAATCGAGGTCGCCTTGCCTCAACAGCTGCTTTGAATTATGAAGGATGGATGGCGGCCAAAATCTGGGCTGAAAGAGTTTAAAATTCAACACTTTCTCTCCTCAAGAGCAGAGGTCTCCTCTCGGTCTCCTCTTCGCTTTTGCTTTGTCTTGTCTGTGAAACTGTCTGAGAGCCTCTCTTCTACAAAATCTTCAGAATCATTACTATGGACT
>JARVGV010001153.1:26065341-26077808 GCA_031762435.1 Hypsolebias longignatus | reverse complement strand
CCTCCTACATGTCTCTGCGTGAGTGCAGCTACAGCGTGCACTCTCAGGACATTATTACCTGCAGTGTTCCCTCAGTGTTCCCTCAGTGAGAACTGAACTAGACAAAAGGACCTTCTCCTACTTCGCTCCTGTTTCCTGGAATATCTTGTAAAAAGATTTGAAGTTCTCAACCTTGACCTCTCTAAGTGGCTTCAAACATCTATTAAGTTCCTGGCAACAACCAATGCAGACATGTTCCTGTCTTTTGTATTTTATATTGCTTTATAATGTAGCTGGTTTTTTTTAGTTACAACACCTTTTTTTTGTTAGTTAACACCATTTTCACTTGTTATTCTCAATTTGTATGCTTTATTTTATGATTGTCTGCTATTGTCATCACTCTTTGTTAAAGAAACCAGGTCTCTCTTGTAAATGAGTCCCCGAGGTTTAATGGGATTAACCTGTTTAATTTCAGGTTGAATTAATTTATTGTCACCCGTCACAAAGAGGGAATAGAAATACCCTTCATCCATCCACCCATGCTATTGGCACCATAACTTTAAAAATAAGTGAGGTGCCGACTTAATGTGTGGCTGTTTCGGTGTAAGAAAGGTTCCTCTCAAAAATCAGATTGCCACATCAAAATCCAAGATGGCCACCATCAACCAATCGTTTGATGAAACTGAGTTCTAGTTTTATATTGGTTAAGTAAACACTAGTTTCCTCAAATGGTTGGGGTGACAAAAACGGTAAACTATGGTGGTCAAGGCCACCATTCCACCCCCACCCTCCACTCCACCACTGCATCTGGTGATGGATATGATTGCTCCCTCCACTCTCCAGGATCTGCGCAAGAGAAAAAAAAACTATTCTTCTACAGTGTAACTTCTACACACTTGACTATCTGACACCAAAAACATCAATGTGACTCTGAGATCAATATTTTGTAATGAGTGCTAATACAGTTTTTGGTGTGATAATATTAATAATCGATTGCAGAAACTAGTTCACGTCGCTGAGATATTTACATGATCAGTAACAGGAAGTGATGTCACCAGAGCATTGACAACAACACAGACAGTAGAGAAGAATCTGGTGGTTAAAGTAAGATTGTTTCAATAAAGAACAGGAAGTTCCCATTTTTAAAGAGTTCCCCTTTGATGTCATTTCCTGTTTCACTTTGTCAGGACCAAGTTGCCAGGAAAGTCTGCAGGAATATGACAAAACTGGTAAAATAATGTATTATGCTAAACTTCTTAAATGTTTCTGGAGGGTTTCTCACTTTTTATAGTCATGTGCACTTTAAGTTTATTTGCATTCTTAGTCCAGGAAAAACAGTCATCTGAAAAACTACAGACGTTCACTGTTCAAGCCCCTCAGAGCCGGGGGCCTGTGTGAACGTCTGATGTTCACCATGTTCAGTCATGATGACAAAAGATTTATAAGATTTTAAATCATTGTTTTCTGTTTTTGTTTACATTTTACGCCACATCCAAAACATTTAGTTGTTGCTGTAGTTCAAACTGTTTTATTCTGAAGAAACTTCCTGCTGTTGCTTCTCACAACACTAACCTCGTTTCTGTTTTCCTTTTCTTTTCGTCAGGTTCCCGTTGAGGAACTCGTTCCTGCAGACATGGAGCCAGAGGTTCCCAGATCCGTTCCACTCCCACCTCCGATCATACCGGAGGCAGAGGACTTGACCCTGGAGCCTGGGAGAGACTTGTGTGGTGGGCACAGGTCCACCGGTGGGTCTGCAGATGAACCTTTAGACGTCTACACTCTGAGCTGGGACCTGCCTCCAGCGTGTGACACTTTAGAGCCTGTGCCCGATGAAGAGACGAAGCAGCTCTCTGCAGACCAGAAGACACGGGCTGAAGAGCCCCAGACGACAGATTCAGGTTCACATGTGAGCCCAGAGGAGCCACATCAGTCTCCATGTGAAGGACCTGCTGCAGGTGCAGAGAAGAACACCAAAGCAAACCCAAGCATTGGATCAGAACTGGATGTTTCTGAGCCACAAACAGAACCACAGAGTTCTTCAGTGGAACATCTTGATGTTACTGCTACACCTGAGGAACCCGTTGAATCATCCTTCCATGATGAAACCCAACCATATGTTCGAGCACATGATGGTCCGGTTGGTTCTGTTGTCCTGCAGCAGGTCCAACCAGAGCAGGCAGCATCTGAACGAACTCCAGATCCAGGTCTGGGTCTGATATCAATTTCTAACAAGACCTCTGCTCCTCAGGAACCATCAGCTCCTGATCCCTCAGATATAAACAGGACCTCTGAGACCCCCTCACCCCCTCCCGTAACACCGCTCCATCAGGTCCCACCTTGTTCCTCTGCCAAAGCTGCCCCGGGTGGAGTTCCTCCTCCGTCTTCCAAATCCCCTCCATCAGCAGCTAACCCCTTCAAGATCCAGAAGGTGAAGTCCTCAGACCTTAAGTCTTTCCAGCAGATCGTGGGGCAGGAGGGCAGCAAGCCCCCACATGTGGACCGGACCAGCAGCCTGGGCTCAGGACTGAACCTCTCGGTGCCGACAGAAAGCCTGGAAATGATCTCCGACTCAGAGGAAGGAGATGAAGCTGCTTCTGCTGTGCTTCCAGACTGGTTGAAGGAAGGAGAGTTTGTGACTGTGGGGACCAATAAGAGCGGGACGGTTCGGTTCCTGGGACCCACAGACTTTGCCAAGGGGACCTGGGTGGGAGTGGAGCTGGAGGTCCCAGCAGGTAAGAAGACCTTGTTGCTGATTAGCTCATCCTTTCCTTCATCCTGCAGACGTTTGTGCTGTTTAACCCTTCGCTCATCAGAACGTTCAGCTCCTTCACGACAGTCCTGTTCTGACGTTTGCTTTCATCGTTTTCATACTTTTAGAAATAAAAACAAACCTTCTTACATCTTCAAAACCTGTCAGCACTTTATATACTGTAGCATACTCACTCCACTTTGTGTCCATCTGTCTCACACGGTTCCTCCTGTCCTCTCTGTCCAACGTCATGAAGGAAAGGGAGGACTGGGAAATACTGTCCGTCCGCGAGATTACGAGAAGAACTGGAAAAATAAGTGAGGTACCAACGTCCTTCGAAAATGTCTGCCGCTATATATATATATATATATATATATATACATATATACATACAGGTGGTCACCGACTTACAGCGCCATCGACTTATGGCTTTCTGTACTTACGGCGCCGCCCCCAGTGACGTCGTCATACCTTACGTTGACATTTTTATGCAGCATTTTATGTTTTTTCGATTTTTTTGAGAGTATTGTGTTAGCTAACTGCTTGAAATACAGCTAAACGGCGTTCTAAGTGCGCTGTTGTTGTGTTACATTGAAAAAAAAAAACGTGTTTAAAATGCTGTTACCGTTCGCCATGTGGTTTCAGTTTCGAGTTACGGACGAAAATCCGGAGTTACATCCGCCATGTGGGTTGAGCTCCGACTTACGGCAAAATCGAGTTACGAACGGTCCTTAGGTCCAGAACTCGTTCGTAACTCGAGGACCACCTGTACCTCGTTTTTTTTCCAAGTTATGCTCACAATATGCATGGACAGATGGTATTTTCAATTTCCCCTCTTCACTCTGCGATGGGGGAAAAGAAAAGTTACACGAGTTGTTTGGTACGTCACTAAATCCAACAATTTGATTATGATTTACAATACACAACATTAAAATAAATTGTACCTTATACATAAATCTGCCCATTGGTTAGTTGAGAAACAGTAATTTTGTTTCTGGACTGTTTGACAGTGTTGTGTTACACAACATTTTTTTTCTCCTTTATTAAAGGAAACTTGACATTTTCAGCATTTCATCACTTTTCTCAAATATCATAAAAAATAATAATAAAATGGTTTTCAGGTTTCATCTTTGCTTTGTTTTACTTCTGCTCTGAGCTTACTTTCACATAAATTAAAAACAATAATGTACAGTAAATTGTTCTTTCTTCAGAAAGCTGCTCCAGTTTCAGGGGATTTGTTTCTGCCTTCAGTTTGGACCGGTCCACTGGTCAAGAGCTTGGACTATTGTCCTGCTTCTTGGTAACGCTGACATTTAACAGCACATTATTAGGTGAAAGTCAAAGGAAGCAGATTTTCTTCACTCACCTGGATTTTCCCCAGGACTCCGGTGCTTTCCATCCTGCTGGCTACATTTACTGTGTTCCCCCAGATATCATACTGAGGTTTCTGAGCTCCAATGACCCCGTCTATCACTGGGCCATGGTTAATACCTGACAAAGGAAACAGTGTTATTAGAAAACAAACATTCCTGATTTGTGCTAATTTTCTGCATTTAGAAAACGTCAAATCTTTCTTCACTTATGCAAATTTATTTTCCAGGAATGTGAAGAAACACATGAGAGCAGGCAGGTATTAGTTTTGTCTCCTTCCTGTGTGTGAGGACCTGCTTTCCTGCCTGATGGGAACACACTGGACTCTGTCTGGAAGCAGCAGGGGTGTACAGTCACACACATGCACACTGCTGAGTTAATGGAGCATCTCCTGCTGAGACCTGCTCGGTTCTGCTGCTCACAGGAAGCAGGAGCTGCTCTGCACTGACACTCACTGCATGAACCTTGTTTTAAACAGTGCATTTTTGGATATTTCTGCAAGGATAAATGATCTCAACAGACATAATTTTTGCTTTACATGACATACACTGGCCAGTTAAAATGTCTTCTAACAATCTAAAAAAGAAATAAATAGAAAATAAAACATCTTTCCTCCTAGCCGAAGCTTTCTCAGGTAAAAACTGGAGTTGAGTTCATGAGATGCTCCATTATGCAGCTGAACTTATAACAGAGCATCTCACATAGTTTAAAGAACGTTTGGGGACTTTATTAAGCAAAATGTCTTCAATTACAGAATAAGTCCAGCAGTACGTTTATTTTGTTTTGTTTTGGAAGGATTTGCAGCATCCTTGATGACAGAATCAACAACAGGACTTAATAACTTCTGAATCATCACTGACAGCAGCTCAGCACAACTTTCAGCTAAAAGCAGAAGTGTTGTGTCTGAGAACTGATAATTGTTTTGCTGATGCTGAACTCAGAGAAGATTTTTTTTTTTTTTTACTTCACAACAAAGTGTTCCTTAGGGGGACAATAATAAATTAATCACCTTAACTGCTTAAAAATATATTTTGTTCACAAAAAACTAGTCAATCTTTTAGAGTTATTGTTGCCAGAAAAATATCAAACAATTTTATCAATTTTTTTTTTAATGGCAATTCTTGTAAAAGATGCATTTTCCTTTTTATTACGCCAAAAACATTTTTTTTTTTTTTTTTTTTAGAAATTTCATTTATTTTTCTAAACTCCCAGCAGGGTTTTTAGGAAGATATCCAGCCCACCGGACCCTCCATACTCCAACTCGGTTGGTGGTGGGACATAATCTTTTTCTAAAACTCTACTTATGCAGAACCAGTTGACCATATTGAGCTGCTGCAGTCTGGTCCGTCTGCAAACAGTGCCGTGTTTTCAGTCGAGCCAACAGAAGTCAGCTGTAAAGAACCCCAGAGCATCTGATTCTTCAGCCTGCCTGCAGGTCCAAGTTATTTTTGAATTATCGTATTTTCTGCAGTACTCGCATCAGTCAAAAAAAAATAAAATAAAAATAATAATTAAATAAATTTTAAAAAGCATCATGAAGAGGAAAAAACATATATAAGTCGCTTTGGCGTATAGGTCGCATTTATTATGCATCACCATTTACCCTTCATGTTTATTATGAGTTTACTTAATGGTCAAAACAGCTTCATTTCACCTGGGCGGCGTAGCGCGCCATCCATCCATCACGGTAAGAGCAGCTAGCTCTCCAGTGCTCCTCCACCTGCACCAGCTGAGTAAAGCAAGCGCACAAGAGGACTCGCTGTTGCAGTTCTTAAAAATTTGAAGCGTCAGTCAATAATTGCGTTACGAATATAGAAAAAAATTACCATAAACAAGTCGCTTCGGCATATAAGTTGCAGGACTGACAAATCTATGCAAAAAAGCTGCGACTTATACGCTGGAAAACATGGTAAATAAATTACTTGTGTACAACATCAGCCTGTTTTTGGTCTTTACATCCTAACTACAACAATTTTATTGAACAAGATGGAAATGTCCATCCACGATAGACACCTCTTCCAGGTAAGGTCCAGCGCCCTGTTTAAGATTTTTATAATGTCCCTTAAGATAAAAGCGAACTTTACTTAGTGACCTAATATAACAAAGGTTAGGACCAAGAGGAAAATTTATAAAGCATTATTGAAAGAAATGCATTATTTTATGATATGATGGATTAAAAATTAATTTATAATGGATTTCAATGTGGTTAGTTTTCTCCCAATGGACCACTATAGGGCACAGTAAAGTTACTGTGAGGTTATGGGGGTTTGACCAAGTAAAAAAAAAAAAAGTTTAGAAGGATTTTAAACTTTGTCAGGAACCATCATGTTAATGAAAACTCCAAAAAGGTATAATGTAATAAACACAGACTAAAATGAACCTTTCCAAGGGTTCAAGCTGTTCTGAACCCATTTTTCTCAGAAGTGATCAGTAGATGAGAAAGACAACATGTATAAAGTGACATCACAGCAAAAAACCACAACATAGTAGAAAAAGTGTCAGGACTTAAATCTACATTATCTTGTTTTGTTGCTTCCACTTTCATGTGCAGCGTTTCAGAGCAACTCACCCACTCGGAGCTTGAAGTCATTGAAGGAATGTTTGTTGATAACATCCAACTTTCCCACCAAAGCAAAGGCAAACTCCACCATGGTTCCTATGTGCATGTACTGCCGGTCACGTTCCTGCAGGAAAACACGCATTAAACAACACTTTCTGAAACAGTATAAACAGATGCATGTATTAGAAGTAGGAGGGATAAGATGTGAACCTACCTGCGAGGAATATTCAGTCCCAGATGACGTGTTCAGTCCAGTGGCAGCCATATAAGTGCTGCCAATTGTTTTGATCTTCTCCACACCGCTGAATTTGGGTTTGGAAAGTAGCTACAAATACAAATACATTAAATAAATTGATGCACACAACAGCACACACAAATTAAACACAAATAATAATTGAACATCTATAACATAGTTTTCTTGTTATAATGGCTGTTGGTTTAAAATGGAAAAAGCGTCAGTCTGCCACGAGCAGTCCATCACTTTTACACATGGTTGTAGTTAGCATGAGAGACTTCCTGTTAGAAATGCAGTGAAAAATCTGAAAACATATCACACTTAGTGTCCAACATTCCTAGGGCACATATAGGATGATGCAACAGTTGCGATATTGACATTTGTTTACCTCATCAAAGTCGGCAATGATTTCGTTGAGCAGCCTGAGGCACTCTAATCCCTCCTTGTTGACATCTGATTCAGTGTAAAACTCTTTAAAGTCTGGGATGGAAGCAAACATGACGCACACCACGTCATAGGACTGATGGTACAGATCCTGCAGGACAGAAACACTCCTGTTTGCTTCAACTGTTGCAAGGCAAAGTTACAACATCTGAGACGAAACAGATGAAGCATGGTTTGATTAAATGTTAAAATGTAAGATCAGGATGATGAGGGACTGATTGTTCAAGAACAAGAAAACACTGGAGGATAAATGAAAAATGGGAAACCACACTCTAAAATGGACCAAACCCCCAACGTAGCTCCTGAGAGTCCGAAGCTACCTTACCATTCCCATGTACAGCAACTACCATGTTACCATTTAAACTACCTATCTAAACCTATTTATAAATCTAACAGCTGACTGTGTGAAAAGTATCCATGATATACTGTACATGTATAACAGGAAAAAGGACTGACAAGTCAGGTAATCTTTCTGACACAGCTACAACTACCAGTTCCATTAAAAAATCTATTCATTTAGAATTTCAGCAGTTAATAAACCTATAGGTGCTTGAAGATGTTCTTTCAGCCACAACTCTTGTTCAGCTGTTTGTTGGATTTATTTAGAACAGACTACCTACCTCGTTCTTCCAGTTGCGAGCCAAGAAGTGTTCTGCGACATGTGCAGGAAGGACGTTTTCCAGTAAAACACGGTTGAGATTTTCCATGGTTTCTATCTCCTCACACTCCTTCTTGAACTTGTTCTTCCAGAGAAAGTCTAACCTACAGTAATATTCATTCTGTTACAAGAGGACACAGAGGTGAAGAGACTGAAGGTACAGCTTCACAGCTTGCTTCCATCAAGTCACAGAAAAGTAAAAATTACCACATTTATGGATGCCTCTGAAACTAAAGACAGAAAACATGCATTTCTGAAAGCAATCAGCAACAAACGCTTGAAGCCTTGTTTAAATGACACGGTCTCCTCACAGCGTTACAAAGGTGTTCACAAGTGACACAGACTATCTTATAAGACAGGAATACTAGAAATACAACTTCTGATAGTCAGAGACCTGCCTGGGTGTGGTTAGAATAACTAATGTCTCAGTCTGTGATGTTCAATCTTCTCATGTTTGAGTTGGATCTGGATTGATGGGATCTATCAGAAGCAAACTGATTCCACCCTACAGTTCTATTTCATCCCTCCTGACCACCAGAGGGCGGTGCTGAAAGCACTGAATGTTCCCTTCGCGCATGCGCTGTTCGAGTAATAATGTCAACGACGTCACACAGGTGTGACCGGAAAAGCAATCAGAGGCTATATAGCCTAGCATTGTCCGTAATTCAGTCCTACAGAAACTTCTCGCGTAAGCAAGGATTCTGAGTGACAGAGAAGCTCTGGCGGTCATCCAGGATTCATAGAACCGTAGTTACATACGTAACTTTCGTTTACTGGACTTTCAGGATTCAAAAGCAGAGACTCAGCACATCATGTATCCAGAACATACTGTGCGGTCCTCGTCTTTAACGTCTGGATTTCTTTATGCCAGTAAAACCAGAGTTACTGTGGACCCTTCAATGACTGACAGAAATGAAGGCTATGCTTGAAACTGTGGAGAAGTCAAGAAGCTTCACCATCTCTAGGTCAGGGGTTGATTTTCACAAAACAGAAAAACAATTTGTTTATTGCTCCGTTGGACTGATACTCTGGAACAACCAGAACAAGGACGCAAACTGTTCCTGAGATCAGAAATCCAAAGCAGAGCTTAAGTTTTACAGTCTCAGCTTTTTAATGAAACTAAAACAAGTTTCATTATACTCAGGCCTTAGATATTCACTAAAACTGAATACAGACTATAAAAACAAACAAACAACTGATGCAGGAGCAAAAGTTCAGGACTGAGACACACACAGAGCCTGGAGCAGGCAGCATGTATTGGGGTAGAGAATGGAAGAAAACTTTCAGATAACTAATAAATTTGTACATGAAAATCAAATATTAGTGAAAAAAAAATGCTGATAGTCCAGAGGTGAAATCTAGTCTTGCTGAAAGTCTTAGGAGTAAACTGGGCAAGAGATGACAGCAAATAATGTAATTCAAGTGAAACCTTACCTGTCTGGCAAGCACGAGTAGAGTGATGAAAAAGATAAAGAGAGAGACGGAGCCCATGGTTTTCAGATCTTTGAGAACTCCTGGTCTTAAGGGACAGAAAAACAAACAAACATCTATGTAAGATAAGAAACCTAAAAAAACACAGCTGACTAAAATCAAGAGCAGAAAGACAAATATGTCATTAAGACGATTTAATTCCAAACTGATAACCATCAGCAGCGACACATTCTCATGAATGGTTAGTGGAGCGTTTGATTCCAAGCTGGTGCTCAGTTTGAATTGTCGCCTCGGCTGTAGCATGACAGGAGTTTGTTTACTGTTTGCTTCCTGGTGGTGATGCTTTTCTAACATGGTGGAAACGTTTCCCAAAGTGTTTACAAAAGTTTCAGCACTGAAAACAGATTAGGTTTTGTTCTTTCTCCAGTTTTACCTTTTAATCAGATTCCTGTAGATAACATGAAAAATAGAAACACTGTTAAATGTATTTATGTGTCAAACTGTACATCTTCAAATGTTTTCTTTACGGTAGCAGAGCGGGGCCAGTTAGGTTTGTCAGCTCGCTTTATATCAATTAATTCTTACTATTTCTTTATTGAATACTAAAATAACATAATTTTATTGATCAACTCAGATAATTTGGTGTTAGGAACATACAGGTTCAAAATTAAAAGCATTAGTGTGCACAGGCTGCACTGGTCCAAAGACAAGCTGTCCAAGATCAAAGCCAACCTGGACCCCACATGTAATTGTTGTAAACAAACTCCAGATACACTCCTGCATACATTCTGGACCTGTCCCACACTGTAGACCTTTTGGAAATCTATTTTTGACACCTTCTCTCGTTGCAAAACTGTACACCCATCACCACTCATCTCATTGTTTGGGGTGGTCCCTGTGGATACGTCCTTCAGCAAGTAGGAAGATGTGATTGCTTTTGGCTCTCTCTTGACCAGGAGACTTGTTTAGTGCAATTGGAAGGACCCACACCCCCTTGCATATGTACATTGGATAAGAGAGGTAATGTATCATATCCATCTGGAAAAATAAGATATACCCTGAAGAGTTCTTTTTAAAAGACTTTGGGACACTTAGCAGTCTTTCTTTCGTGTTGTACGTAGAACTTGTAAATGCCTAGTTAATTCATTTGTTTGTGTGTGACTGATCTGGTGTGTGAGGGAAGGGGTGGGGGGGTGTTCTATGTTTTGTCTTTTTTCTTTTGTTGTATTTAAAAAATAATTGGATAAAAAGATTGATTAAAAAATTTAAAGCATTAAAAACAACAAACAAAAACACAAGCAGTGGTTGGAAATGAGACGTAAGGACAGAAAACTGTACACAACATTTTTCATAATAGTGGCGTGCAGGTTTTATACTGGTGTTCATCTGTTAGAAGGTGAAGTTGCAAACAGCAGGAGTGATTTCCTGGAGCCTCTCACTGTGGCAGCAGAGCTGAGCCAGTCCATCTGAAAAGGAGCTTTGCTGCTTTTGTAGGGTGTCATAAAGGAGATGGGACGGGTTTCCATTTAGACAAGTGATCTCTTGTTCTTGACTTAAATGTCTCCAAGTTATGCCTGATGATTTTTACATTTTCTTTAAATTGAGGAATGATGTTTTTAAAATGAACAATAGCTATGTCACTTTAAAGATAATAATTGTATCTTGTATTAAATTTAGGTAAATTTATTTTGTAGTTAATATTGAACATAGTATAAAGTGTAAAAACATCAGGGTTACCATGTTTACACACACACATGCAATAACTAAGTCAGGGAGATTTTAAGCATTCACACAAGTAGAGCTAAAAAGTTACAAAATTCATTCAAGTGTTAAGTTTTCGCTGACTTGGGGATACAGGTTTTCTTGTTAGTGTTTGTGATAAATTAAGCATTTTCTGCATAACAAGCTGCATGCATATTTAACATATTATAAGACTAAACATGCTCTACATTAAAATGTCATCTGACCTTTTGGTTAAATACTGTATATAGGATTCACTAAACAGAAAAAATAAGCAAAAACTTTATTGAAGGCACTAATTGGGATTAATACACAAGACTGTCCTCCAAAGTTTTCCATGAGTAACAGACTAATACTTTGCCAGTGAACCAACTCTGTATGGCAGCTTTACATCAAAATCTTGGTTTCATTAGTTTTACTGAGCAGCGCTGCAGCAGTCCACCTCCTTATGGTTATAAAACAAAACTAGACCTTGAACAACCACAGTTCGGCTTTATATTCCTTGGCAGAGTCTGTAATAACTTAAAACTGTCCCTGTGCAGGTGTTCTGTCACACACTCGTGATGAGCTCACTGTGCTGCTGACCTGTTACAAAGCAGCCGATCTCCTGATTTAATTGCAAAGAACCCAAAGGGAGCAGAACTTATCGACTGATTGACTGCAGTTTGTGGGGATCATGCTCCTTTCAACTAATTTATATAGTTATTGGTGAGAGATGCCAGTTTGTAGTTGACAACTATCAGGTAAACGTCCCATCAAGACTCCAGAGATGGTGCAGAGCCTTAACTTCTGTGGCTGAGCCCAGCACGTCTCAAACAGTCCAGTCTGTGTGTTTATGTTCACTTGCATCAAGTATATTTATTTTTTATGTTCTACTTTTGAAAGTTATTTTAAAGTACATGTTCCATCCGTCCATCATCTTTACCCTCTTCTTCCTTTCAGGGTCGTGAGGGTTACTGGTGCCCATATCCAGCAGTCACTCAAATACTCAAATAAATACAAATGCATTTTTATAAAGACAACATCAATAACTTGTTGCAATAAATATTTAGTACTGCTGAGCTGAACAAGTTGCGATATCTGCATGCACAATAACAGGAAGTTATGTCAGTACCAGGAAGTGATGACCAGGGAGTTCCCTTTTGATGTTGCTTCCTGTTTTATTATCTACATGAATGCTCCTACAAGCACCCTGCAGATGTTGGACATTGTCTATCACGGTGCACTAAGATTACTGGCTGAGATTATTGTACCCACCACTGCACCCTGTACTCACTGGTTAACTGGACATCATTAACCT
>JARVGV010001153.1:26015002-26025768 GCA_031762435.1 Hypsolebias longignatus | reverse complement strand
AAATAATGTAGTAGAGGTGAAAAGAGTGTCAGATTTGAGAATGCTGATGGAGAAGTACAGAGAGGGTCAGAAAGAACTCCATTGTGCCTTTGTGGATTTTAGAAATTACAGCTCTGAGACTGGATGAAAACCTACTCCAGAGTGCTTTTTACCTCAGACTTGGGCGATGGTTCATTATTAGCAGGACAACAACTCAAAGCACATGGCCAAGATCTTAAAGGAGTGACTTCAGGACCACTCTGTGAAAGTCCTGAAATGGCCAAGCCGATTGAACATTTCTGTAGATATCTGAAAATGGCTGCACAGACGTCTCACATCCAACCTGATGGAGCTTGAGAAATACTGCAAAGAAGAACGGGACAAACAACCTAAAGATAGGTGTGCTATGCTTGAAGTATCATATTCAAAAAGACTTTCTGCTGTAATTGTTACAAAAGGTGGCTCAACAAAGTATTAAGCAAATGCTGTGAATACTTATGTACAGGGCTTAATTTGAGCCAGATCTGGCCAGAACAAGATCTGAGAATTCTCTCTTTATTTTTTTTTTTTGGACAGGGTATGTTACGTGTTGTTTCTACCCAGTGGAGTTACCACGAGTTCTGGTGAAAACCCCACTGCAGCCCCTCCTCCAAGGGGTATAACGAACTGAGCTTAACACTTGAGTATTACCAAGAGCACTTTTAGGTTAGTTCTATTTAAGGCTGTGTTGAAGGTGACTCACTCAGATTTGTTAACAACCTTCCTTTGCAAGTCACATCCTTATTTCACGCCGTATCTCACCCAAACTAGCAGCCAGGGTTGGGTCGTTGCTCACGAGGAAACTTGCATTTACCGTCGCCCACCTTGTTGTAGAATGGCTATTCTTACTGATCTGGTTGTTTTTGGAATATAGGTATAAGAATCCAGGATGATGTTTTTATGCACAAAGCTAATAAACCTTTTAAAATCCTCCCTTATTAATTAGAATTGAACCAAGCTTCTCTTGTCCATGAACACAAAGTGATGAAATGATCGTCCAGAGTTTTATTATTTATGCTTTGCTTTAATTAAGTATTTGCAGGGGAACAGCGTTATTAGCAAAATTTAAAATTATTACATTTAATATTCGGCAAACTGGATAATAAAGACCACAATCAGGGCTTAGTATAACTCCCTGTTGACTGACTTTTGATGTTCTGAGGACTGGGAAACCACTAAGATAGGGATTTCCCTAGCTCCGGTGAGCTGAGTTAGGGAAACGAATCATTGAGCATTGATGGTCCACTGAGGGGGAATCCACTGTACATCGTAAGGACAGCCATGCCCCTGGAGCCCCAGAAGTGTGTTAAGACCCTTAAATCTCCCAAAAAGTTATTTATTCAACCAACAAGACCTTTCTCCCAACAGCTAAAATCAATGTCAATAACACTCTGTTGGTGAAATGGCTTCTGAACAAAAGGAACCAGGATGGAACTGTCCTCAATCTGTCTGCCTTACTTGCTGATAGGATAAACGTTATTATCTTGTATAAATTTTTATTTAGAGCAATATCAGGATGTTGCTTACCATTTCAGTCTGAGGATCTCTTTGGTTAGGTAAGCACAGGCTTTCTTCCAGAGCCCTGGAAGAGATCACCTTTTGGCCTCAAGAGCAGTCCTGATTCAGGAAGATATGGTCTGGCAATCAGCCCAGGCTGAAGTAAAAAAGAAAAGCTCTTAACTTGATTGAAAAATAAGATCTCTTCTTGGGCTGTCCAATTCTCCCTGGTAGCTTCTTGAGGTCAGATCGATGTTGCTCTACTGACGTCGACTCCCTGGTCTGTGTCAGCCCCGCTTGAAGCTGCAACCACACTTTTATAGGGTGCCAACTGGCTAGATCCAGTCTGAGTGCGTTTAACTGCATCATTTTACCCCTTTGCTCCCTGGTGTAATGACCTGATTGGCTCTTTGTTTGTCATACGAGACTGTTTCCTAGTTTCTGGAAAGTCTTTAATTCTCAGAATTTGAGGAGACATCATTTCTTCTCAGAAAATACCTATCTCTCAGAATTTGAGGAGACATTGTTTTTGTGCATAAACATTCTGTTTCCTGCTCAACTGTCCATGTCAGCCATTCCACCCTCTGTTTGCAGCACTTACAATTTTACACCCTGTAAGTCAAACATCACACATTTTCATTTTATAATCATCAGAGTATCATACTATTTCTACATTACATGCATTTTATAATCACCCTTCGAGTTTTTATTAAAACTCAAAAATATGATTAAACAGAACAGCAAAACTGCAAATCAGTTTGACAGTTTAAGTGTTATTTAAGTTGTAGTTGTTATTTAGTTTAAGTTGTATTATATTGTATGTGTAATGTATTGTATTAGTTAGAAAAATTAGAAAGTTATTCATTTTGTTCTGTTACTATAAGATTATTATGGTTTGAACTAATTGTTTGAAAAAAGGGGCAGATATAATAAGATTTTTTTCTTCTTTCTGCTGCCTTTCATTTTTTATACTCTGCATGTTATTGTTCATGGGATTGTTTTGTATTGTATTGTTTTTAAAAAAAATGAACAAATAAACTAAACTAAAAACTAAACTAAACAAAATGACATTTTAATGAATGGATCACACTTTTTAAAATATTATTATTATTGCTAGACCTTTATTTATACAGATTAGTTCCCATTGAACCTTGAAGACTCATTTACAAGAGAGACCGGTTACATACACCATACAGGCAGATGAGAAAAAGAGAACATGAGGATGGAGTAAGACAAAATAATAATAATAATAATCAAGTCTCACACCATGTCCTGGCTGGGAAACAGTGCGAAAGATGGAATAAAATAAAATAAACTTGTAACATAATGCAGCAACAAACAATTACATTATAATACATTTATGCATAGAGGTCAACAAAGCTGGTGAGTTATCCATAAACACTCCAGAAAGTTCCAAAATTCTGATAAGATGGTACAGTGTCTATCAACCCTTGGGGAGGGGGGGGGCGGGGGGCTAGTTACGTATCCTCCAGAAGCAATTTGAGATAAGTTGGCCTGTCCGAGTCCAGCGAGGAGGCCAGATTCAGATAAACAACAATTGTTTGGGCCAACAGACTGTTTTCTGTCTGCCTTCCAGCTCTGCTGGTACACTAAATGGTGAATCCAAACAGCCAGATTTGTGGACATTCATTCAACCTTTATTTAGGCAGGTTAATGTCATTGAGCCTCGAGGACTCATTTACAAGAGAGACCTGGCTACAAACTAAGGACCACCCGGTCCTTGCTTGATTTAGAATTCTCCAAAGTTGAATCCTTTATGCTGGTAAGTTCTAGGAGCCGTAAGTGGCCTACGATTCTCAGAAATTATGTCCTGCTTGCAGTTGAGCTCCGTAAACATATGAGTTTGTGAGCTCGAGGCACGGATTAGTACTTCATATAAGGCTGGCAGATTTACCATGGCCGAAATTACTGCTGACGTCTTCCTAATGTGTTGATATCCAAGATATCCACCGATTTCAAAAAGCAGAAACCCTGTTATCATAAATTCAATAATATACAGATCTTACGTCCTCCATGGACAGAACATGATAGGCACACCATCTTCCACTTATTCCAGGAATCCATGACATACCCAGCTGCGTGGGTCCATTCAGGGCATGAGAGCTCTCCAGCACCCTGTCGTCTGGTGGAATTTTTTTTTATTAATTGTGTTGAGGGACCAGCTGACCAAATCCATAACAATTTATGATTCAGAAGATGTGTAGAGTCTCTGAGGTTGACAGGACAAGAGAGCAAAAAACAGGAGAGAGGAAGGGAGGGTAAGAGCAACTGTCTTTGTCGAAGGCAAAACAGAGAATGATTTTATAGTCAGTGTTTCCTAGTGAATGCAAAGATGTTCACATTAGAGCGTTTTGCCATGAAATGAAGGGAGAAAATGAACCTAAAAATAACAGAAACAGCCAACTACAGGAACAAAGGGGACAAAGGAAACAGGTGATAATTTACTACATGGCAGGACAACAGTAGTCAGAGCAAAGGTGAAGTAATTAGGCAACTAAAACCAGATATGAGCAGAGAGCAAGATTAATTGATGCAAACAGGGTGCAGAGCAAAGAAACAACAACACAAAACCATGGAAGAACAAATTAGAAAACAACAGAAAGCTGAGCAAATGAGAAAATATAAGACATTAAAGAGCATTAAAATCAATCTTCTCTGTTATATTTCATTGCACTATGAAAACAGCACCCATCTATAATCGTGACGTTGCACCAACCGTTCTCTTCCTTAACTTGTATTTAACTTTTCCATCCTCTTTCTCCCCTCTCTGTGTCTCTCTTCTCGCCTCCCTCTCTCCAGTTCTCACTGTCATTATTCTTCCTGGCCTTCTCCTTTTCTCATTTTCACACACGAGGCCTCCTTTGGGCTCAGCCTGATGGGGGTACAGGTACATCCACCTTGTTGGCTGAAAACCAGCCTCACATGGAGCAACTCCAGCCACGGTGCTGTGAAAGTCTTGATTGGCAACACTGCTCTTTTCAAAACGAACCAGACTGCAGAGTGTGAACAAAAAGAAGAACAGAGACAGTACACAAGACGCATTATCACAAACCTTGTAAGATTTTTTTAAAGGCTGCAAATGAAAAGGACAACATTCAGATGAATTTTGGCTATTTATTTATCAACATTTATTTAACCAGGCAAATCCCACTGAGATCACAAATTTCTTTTGCAAGGGAGGCCTGGGCCTGAAGGCAGCCTAATGTGTTTTTGGTCTGTGGGAGAAAACCCACGCAAGCATGAGAAGAACATGCAAACTCCACACAAAGACCCCAGGTCCAACTGGGGATTGAACCCGGGACCTTTTTGCTGTGAGGCAACAGTGCTAACCACTGAGCCGTTGTGCTGTCAACTATTTGAATGCTCAGAAAGGGTGAAAGACATCAGTGTCCTGTTGCCTCCTGCCCTGGTCCTCATGTCATTTAGAATCTATGTCTCCTTGTCCTGGACTGTCTTAGATGAAGTCCTGCTCCAACGCAACAGGTTCTCAGCATGTCATTAGCGCTGCAGAAGCTTGTTAATGACTTATTCATTTATATGATGTGTGTTGAAGACATCTAAAACATTCAGGGCTGTGGACCCCTGTTTCAGCCAATCAGAGTGCTCTAATCCAGCCTGGCGAGCAGGCGTGACCTCACATGACAGTCAAACGATGCGTGAGACGTGGCGATGAACGGACCTGCTGCTGAGTGCTTAAAAGCACAAGCTTGTGGTGCCTGTCTTCATGCATTAATATCATCAAATTTAAACCTCCCATGTTCTTTTTATTCCACTGACTTATTTAGCACTACACACACTTCTGCTTTTTTAATTTGATTTTTGTTTACTGTGATTCACAGGGGAAGTTATATGACATAAATAAGTAAAATAGTTTACCACTTGAAAAAAAAAGATTAGAGAATGTAATCTGTGTGAGACAACAGAAATCTATATAAATCAAACTGGCATGGCACAGTTAACATGTCTGGCTAATCAAAGGCTCGGCTGCAGTGTCTTCTTAGAAACTGAACAAACTGTGTTGATGGTCTGAAAGAGCATAAAAAAATTAATTTTTTTTAAGATGTAAAAAAAACTGCAGCAATGGGAAAAAAAAGTGGGAAAAAAGCTACGTTCAGAATTCTTTTCATGTTTAATATCACATTTACTGTAACAATAAAACTAAATGTGACTGTAAATAAATGTTTTGTTTCTGTAAAAATGTGCATTAAATAAAATAAAAGAGGAATGGGAAGTCCCAATAAATCTGATAAAATTGTCTGAAGAAGTAAAATTGAGTAAAAGCAGAACACTAGCTAAAAGCTAAAAGGAGCCTAATGCTAGCTTAAAGCAAAAAAATAAAAAAAAATATTAAAAAAAAAAGAAGCTAAATTGAAGCTAAACCCTAACTAAAAATATCAAATGCTAACTAAAAGCTAAAAGTAGCATAATCTTAGACTAAAGCTAAAAGTAGCAAAAGTGTAGGTAAAATATCAGAAGGATAGCAAGAAACTAAAAGTAGCAGCAAAAGGTGAAAAATAGCTAAAGGCTAACTCAAAGTCAAAAGTAGCGAAAGGCTAACTATAGGTAGCAGAACTGTATCTTAAGCTAAATGGTGGCAGAATGAGAGGTAAAATCTGAAAGTAACTAAATGCTAGCTAAAAGTGTAATTTTTCACCACTTTTATTGTCTGTCCAACAGCTCTGACTTGTAAATCGGTCTTCGAGGCTCAATGTGACTTATCTGTTTAAATAAAGGTTGAATGAATGAATGAATGATAAAGAAGCAAAATATAGCTATAAGCTCAACAGTAGCTAAAAGCTAGGTAGAAGAAAGATAGCTAAAAGTTAGAAGTAACTAAGTGTTAGCAAACTAAAAGTAGCACAGGAAATGATACCATACCAATTTCTTTATAGAGCACAAAACAGCAACAAGGCCAAACAAAGTGCTGTACAATAGAAACAAACAAGCACAGCGGACAGGAAAACATAAAATAAAAATATAGATACAAATAGCAACAGAAACTAACTAAAATGGCCAACAATGTATAGTACAAAGGATCAAAACAAATCACACCGTGTTGAAGGCAAGAGAATAGAAATGGGTTTTCAAGCGAGACTTAAATACTGTGAGTGTGCGAGCCTGCCTGACACTCAGTGGCAACTCATTCCAAAGTCTTGGACCTGCAACAGAGAAAGCCCTGTCACCTCTGAGCTTATGGCGAGTTTCTGGGACTGAAAGAAGCATCTGGTCTGCTGACCTCAGAGAGCACGATGGGACATATGGCTGCAGCAGATCAGTGAGATAAGAGAGGGCAGAACTGTTCAGTGATTTAAAAACATACATGGGTATTTTGAACTGGATCTGAAGGTGAATGGGTAGCCAGTGCAGGGAGGCCAAAACTGTGTGATGTGCTTTCTATGGCCTGTGCTAGTTAGAAATTGGGCAGCAGAATTTTGGACCAGTTGTAGACGTGCAATGGAGGACTGATTGATTCCAAACAGAAGTGCATTGCAGTAATATGTTCATTTCCATTAAGTTTTAATGCAAAGCTTTATATCTGTTGTAAATTATCCCAAACCTTCTTTAAATTCAGTTTTTTAAAGTTTCATCCCCTCATCTTAGCCTTTTGTCAGAGTGCAGACTCAGAAACATGGGGTCCAAAGTTTGCTTGTGTGTGTGTGTGTGCGTGTGCGTGCGTGCGTGCGTGCGTGTGTGTGTGGCTGGGTTGGGTCAAGCTGAGCAGCACTAATAATGATATGAGACCATGTGGGAAGACAAAGGAGGAGCAAACAGGATGAACCTGAGCTTGTTGCTGCTGCAGAGACACAGTGCTCATGTTTCCTCAGACTGCAGTTCACTCTGCCCAGCTTCACCGCTCTGCATCTGTCGGGAGAGGAAATTTTAAAACAATAAAACAACTCATGAACTATGACTCCCTCCATTTTTGTGCTGCTGCTTGTTCCAGAAATGTTCCTGTCTGCAGCATGTAAGTAGAACATCAAACTTGTTAAAAACTTCTTGAACCTCACCTTTACAGATCAGACTGCAGGAGATGAACACCAGTCTGCTCAAATTAAGTTTTCTTACAAAGAAATGTAACTTCTAAATGTATTTTTATTATTTTTTCTTCCTTTTATTTTTTCTCAAAAATAATATACAGTACATGCTTTCTTTTATGATTGTCTACTGTTGTCATCACGTTTTTTTTTTTAATCACGTCTCTCTTGTAAATCAGTCCTCAAGGCTCAACGGGACTAATCTGTGTAAATAAACATTGAATGAATTATAACTTTTAATTGTATTTAAATACAAATGTATAAAATCATTGAGTCCTTCTACTTCATTTTGTTTCATTGATCAAATCTGATGTTATTCTGTCTGAGAGTTTGAGGTTAGAGCTTTTTGTGTTTCAACAATAGTTTCATGAAAAAAGTTACATCTGACTTTATCACAACAGCAACATTTCAGTAGATTATTATCTTTTAAGACTAATTGTTTTGTGAAGTTTGGTATATTTATGATGACAGTAAAGAAACAACTGAAAAGTTTCATGTCATAAAACTGATCAAAACATAGCCAGCTGTGTTTTCACTTAAAGAAATGAGTCAATGTGTTAGTCTCTGTCTTTTTGCCTGACCTCCTTATATTGCTCTTCACTTGTGTTTTATCTTCACATAAAATGCATCTTAATCTGCAGGGATTAGAAATGGTTTTGTATCACCCACAGAATCAGGAGGATCATACCACTCACTTGCAGCACGCCTAATAAAATCCTCCATATTAACCTGTATATCTGAGGAAAAACAGGCCCGAGTGCTCACACTCAAACAGCCAACAAAGACTTTCTCTTGAGCACGGGTGTCCAAAGTGCGGCCCATGGGCCGTTTGCGGCCCTTGGAGTGATTTTGTGCAGTCCACGACTGCAGTTTAAGAATGATATCATTTTGTCCAGCAGGCTTAAGAGATTGATGTAGACTTTCTGCAAATTAGATGGTATCCTTTTTTATATAATGCTTAAGTTAAACAGCAAAATGAATGAATAACAATCTTCTCAAAATGAGCAATATTAAACAAAATACAAACCTTTGGCTATAATCTTTTATTTTCGCTTCATGGTACAAAGCACCAAAATCCTTTACAGATTTCTACCAAAAAGGAGCCTTTTAGATAATGATTCATAAAACTTGATGAAATATTGGTTGATAAAATAATCAAGAGGGAAATTGGACATTTTAAAATGAATATAACATGGTATCATCTGCATACGAGTTGATCAACTTTATCAAATCTTCTATGAATCTTATGTAGCAACTGGCAGCTGGACAATTTTTCAGAACTTCCATCAGCCTTTTGGGCTGTCCATGGTCACATGGTTACACTTTTTTTGAAGAGAGCAGACAAAAACGAACTTTCCACACACAAGAAAACAGCAAACATAGAGCCAACAAATCAAATAAATCAAACCTTTTTACTAAAAATTATAAGCTTAGTGTTTATGAGGCTTTTAATGTTTTGGATCTACAACAATTTAAAACTCTTTCTTCACCAAAATTAGTTCTTTCTCCCAAATACTGTTCACATTGAGAGTTAAAGCCATATATTCGTGGCCCACGAGTCCTTTCATTTGGATAGTTTTGACCCACATATGAAAAAGTTTGGACACCCCTGCTCTTGAGTATCAACCATAAAAGCACACTTTATGTTGTGGTATGGGGGGAAAAATAGCATTCAAGGATTTTACTAACAAACTGGAGTGACCTTTGAGAGCGCTCCATAAAACCACTTCATTACCACGTCTTACATGCTGCATGTGCTGAGCTGCTGCTTTGTTGTGGTCTGAGCCAAAAATAACAGAAATAAAGTTAACAACACAGCCCAACAACCATTAATGAATCAATGAAAGCCCTCACAGTTGGCTTATTTAAAAAATAAAACAACTAAACATTCAGGTTTTTTTACATGACTGTACATCTAATCTATGTTAAAGAATGCACTTAAACATAAGGGTTAATAACTCCATGTTGAATAAATGGTAAATGCATGTAAGATTAGACTTTAGTTAAAAAAATACAATCATATGACTCTTCCTCATTAAATACAAAATGAAAGCCTGTTGTTCTGTTTAAACACAGATGTTGCAGTGATCTCGCCTCAGGACCCCGTCCTGCATATCGGCTCCAGCTTGACAGCCACCTGCACGCTCGGCCCCGAACTCGGCCTCCACCCCAGCTCGTTGTATTGGACCCTGAACGGGCTGCGCCTGCCCAGCAGCACCTACAGCATCCTGTCCTCCAGCACCCTGAGTGTCACCCTTCACAGCCTCGGAGGCTCCCAGCAGCAGTCAGGAGACAACCTGGTGTGTCATGCTGCAGATGGACGAATCCTAGCTGGGTCTTGTCTCTACGTGGGCAGTAAGTGGAGGCTGACGTTGGAAGATGGAGTTAATTCTGCATGAATAGCAAGACTGCTAAGAGACTGGTAAAAATAAATAAGTGATAAATTGGTGTTCTGTTCCTGATAGTGCTCAGTGCAGATTGAACAGAATTAACTTACACCTCCCTTGGGAATAAATGCAATATGATTTTTTTTTTTTGTAAAACACATAATTAGTCTAAAGAGGAGATAAAGTAGCTGCATATTGTTTTTCAACATGCAAATGTCAGGCAGATGTTTTTGTCTCGCTCTCTGTTTCTGAGAGCAGCTAATGAAATAAATGTTCATTCCACTTAGGAATGTTGCCTAAAGTACAACTTTTAGATTTAAGGATAATATTAAGAAAAGCAAAATGTCCTGAAGCAAAAGTTTGGGCATGTGACGTAGTTAAATCTCAGTTGTCGTTTCTTATTTTGAGCCTGTTTTACAGATGGAGGATGAATTAAATTACTGAGGATTAAATAAATCCCCAAAACACATTTTTGCTGGTTGATGGGACAACTTTTAAGGTAGAGCGCAACTAATACAGTTGGAAAGTCTGATAAATATTTTATAATGTGTACTTCTTTTTCTACTCAAGTTTTTGGGAATTCCTTTTAAAAAATCTGCTAGCATATATATACACATACATATAGGTATATATGGTAAATGGACTGTACTTATATAGCACCTTTCTATATTACTGAGATACTCAAAGTGCTTTACACTACAATCTTTGTCCTCATTTATCCATTCATTCACACAGCACTCTACTAGATCTCTACAAAGCTAATTGAACAAATCATTCTAAAGAGACTAATCAGAGCTTTATCACATTC
>JARVGV010001153.1:25937495-25949439 GCA_031762435.1 Hypsolebias longignatus | reverse complement strand
TCTTCATTCATTAGCTCCTCAAAGTACTCCTTCCATCTTCCCATCACACTCTCCTCACTTGTTAGAACATTACCATTTATATTTTTAACAAGTCTAACCTGACTGTTTTTCTTTTACATTTTATTGTTGGATTTAACTGGGACCCTACCTACATAATCTCGTTCCACTACATGTACCACATGTGGTGTGTATGACAAATAAACCTCTCTGACTCTGACTCTCTCTGATGCATATCCTTTCCAGCCTGAACCCTCTGTCTTGCCAATTGATACGAGTCCTTCTCATCCTCTTTAGTGCCCAACCTCCTAAACAACTCATCGTACGCCCTCTGCTTTGTCTTAGCTACCTCCCCCTTTGCTCTATGTCCCATCTCCTTATATTCCTCTCTCGTCTCTTCAGTCTTCTCACTTTCATATTCTTTTTTGGCTAACCTCTTTCTTTGAATGGCGTCCTGCACTTCACTATTCCACCACCAGGTTTCCTTATCATCTGTTCTCTGTCCAGTTGACGCACCAAGTACCTCCCTACTGCTCTGTAATTACTGTTGCTGTTAAAGTCCAGTCATGTGGAAGCTCTTTCTTACCACCCAGATCTTATTCTATGATTTTACTCTTTTTCTCTTCACAACAACAGTCATTCTACACACAATCATCTGATGTTGTCTGGCCTCACTCTCCCCTGCCCCAACCTTACAGTCCCCAATCTCCCTCAGGTTTCCTTTTCCACAAAGAATGTAGTCAACCTGCGTACTCCTTCCTCTACTCATAGGTCACATTATGTTCCTCCCTCTTTTGGAAATAGGTGTTGAATACAGCCATCTCTATTCTCTTGGCAAAATCCACCACCATCTGTCCTTCCTGGTTTCTTTCCTTCATACCAAACCTACTCATATCTTCCTCGTCCCCTCTGTTTCCTTCACCAACATGTACATTCAGGTCTGTTCCGACCACCACTCTCTCCTGCCAGGGAATACTCTCTATCACGTCATCCAGATCTTTCCAAAATGTATCTTTCCCCTCCACATCACATCCAACCTGTGGAGCATAACCACTGACAACATTTAGCATCAGACCTTCTACTTCTACCTTCAGACGTATCATCCTATCTGACACTATTTTCACCTCTACTACATTCTTTGCTAACTCCTCCTTCAGGACCACCCCACTCCATTTCTTTTTCTATCCACACAATGGTAAAACAGTTTGAACCCTGCTCCAATGTTGAAAGTCTTGCTGCCCTTCTACTTGATCGTGGAAGGAACTGAAGGAATGACATAGAAGGTAAGTAAATGTAGAAAAAGATTCAGCTGCAGATTTCATGTAGTTAGAGCACTAACCTGATCCAGGCCACAAAAAATAAACCGTGGCTTGTGTAGTTGCTTTTTATTACTTTTCTGTAGAGCAGAAGCATTATAAACATGTGCCATTTGTGCTTAAACAATAAACGGTAAAGCCATTCGGAATGTTTGATGCCCAAGTTTGCTCATCAGAACCATCAATGTATTTTTTTCTTTCCTTTAGCTGACTGAACACATCAAATAAGAATCAAATGGAACAATGACACAATTCATCTGATGGCCTGAGTTTGTGCACCAAAAGCAAATCTGAAAATATTTATTGACTTCACCAACTTAAAATAGGATTTCTTCATTTTGGGCTTGTCCTTTTTTAACCAACAAAGCAAATTATGCAAATGCTATAGAAGCATATTATTTCTGTGGTATGTAAGCTATAATCATGTAATAAAAAATTAAAAAAAACACTGAATTTGTGACGTCATGATTTTATTCATTTGAATTTACCATTTCTGCTTGAGATTTATGCCTTTTCACCTTTACTGGCAGGTGAACATGGAGCACACTTCAAAGTTATCTCCAGAAGATTGCAATGCATAGAGACGAGCCTTTCATAGCAACGTCTCTGGTGCTTGTCTGGTGTACGAAAGCCTCCTAAAGATGCATTGCAGTTTAAGTCAATGAACATTATGAATGAAAAGTAATAAAAAGGAAAAAAATGTCAGAACTGTAACATATGTCCTTGTGACAAAATCAGTTGTGTAAGAATAGAGCTAAAAGTCTTTGATTCAGAGCTGGATTCTGTGTTTTGTATTCATGTAAGAAGCTTGCCGACTATGAATCAGCTCTCAGACAATCAAAGAAGAACTCTGGAAAATGTCAAGTATTGTCAGAAATGTTCTGGCCAGCAATGCAGTGCTTTGACTGATGTCTACAATCAACTAATAAAAATCAGGCCTGAAAGTGACACAACATAACTGAGACAACAGCAATAATTTGAAAGGACATGAACTAAAAGAAGCCAAATTTACAGCGCTTTGACAACAAACGTCTATAAGATGTCCTTTTTTTGAACCATGAAACCAAGCTATAGGTTTGTGGCATTATTCTAATATGGCAAGAAGTTGCACTATCTAGATTTACTATCAAGAATTTAAAATCTCGAGCTTGCAATGTGTGACATGTGCAATGGCTGAACACTGCACAAGGCCAGCCTTAAACAACACAAAATATGCAATAAACTGAGTGAAAATAATGGTATTAAAGTTAATTCTCCACTGGCTGTTTACTTGTTCTTCTTTGTATATTTGGGGAGCTCCTGATTTGTTTATGAAATTGTAAAAGATTTACCTAAATGACCCTGTATATAAACAATATATCATGTGCAATTTCTCTTGGGCTATGTAGCTAAAATTGCAAAAAATGCACCCATCTGCTTTAAGTCAGCCGAAATTTTCCTTTTGTCTCCTGACATGCAAACCTCAGATAACAAAAAAGATCAAAAGAGATGCCTACAAAAAACATAAATAGTTTCTGTTAGGGTACAACATTTTCCACATTTCAGTGTCATTGCTTTGCAGCTTTTATGCTTTATAAGACAAACTAGAGGGAGGCCTGGAAACAGGATTGAAGGGTGAGAGGGTATAACATCTTCAGTTCTTTAAATAATGTGTCTGAAGAGAGTAGTTTGCGAGTAGTCTATATCATCAGTGCAATCTCTTAGATGTGGATAAACTAGGCCACTCCCTCGAACATGAAAGCTCTTGTACCTTTAGAGATGACAGTCATTAGAAGAAAGCTGTTAGCAGATCACAAAAAGAAAATTCTCCTGTGCCCCTTTTTTTCCTCCCACAGGCTGCAATAAATAATGGCAGGTCACTAAAGATAGACTCTGTGACTCATCCACCTTCGCCTGACCTGCTTCCGCTTCTGCAGCTGTCAGGAAGATCTAAGAACATTCACACTCCTCCCTAAAAAAGAAATATATATTTGGAGTGTTATATTAGCTGATTACCTAAAGACTTGAATCAGAGCAACATCCATCAAACCAGTTGATATGTCCTTAATCATCAGGCTTTGATTTACTCTTTATTATAGCTGATTAAAAATAATAATCAAGGACATCACTGTATTGATCTCAATGAGAAGTTGCTATTTTTTAACATAGCAGTGTGAATATCGCAGCTCTACCAGGGCGTTCAACTCTGTTGGCAGCTCTACCAGAGCTGTCAACTCCATCAATGATCCTATCAAGTTCGCTTCATGCCACAGTTGTGACAGAAGACCAGTAAAAACATCAAACTCAAAGCCCTCCGTGATTTAAAATGAATCCCTTGTCAACTTCTATTGACACGTCCACTTTTTGATTAAATAATTACCTAAGTGCCATAAGCCTCAGTGATTGAGTCATAATCCTGAATAAGCTGTAACCAGCTACCGGTCACCTCCCTTTGAATGATTACTTCATCATTTGTTGGGCTGTAAGAACAGCCCACCCCTTGGAGCTGCTCCTATGAGCAGTCTTTGAGTTTGTTGCTTGCTTTGAAAGCAGACACTTGTTTTATTCCTTGTGTAATCTGATCGACACGTTCACATGCATGCTCATTCTGACAAGTGCCCCATTTGATACGACCACACACACACTTCCCCTCGCATGCACAAGTATGTGCATGTCTTACCCGTCTACCCACACAACACCCCCCCACACACACACCTGACACAGAAACAGCCTGGCATCTGTCACAGCAGGAAGGGGGCAACACACACACACCAACACACACAGACTCTCAGCAACACAAACACCTCTGTTGTCTGGAGCGAGCGTACCCTTTTGACCCTTTGACAGGTACATGGAGGATCTCAAAGAGAGAGGAGAAGCCTCAGAGCAGGTCTACAAGTCAGAGATGTGCCCTCTCCGTGGGTAGCTGTCGAACTCCTCGGGGCTCCGTGGGGGGATGGGGGTGCCTCGCCCAGGAAGCCATAACTCTCCTCTCAGGAAGTGAGGTGTGTCCAGAGCGTTATCTGCATCTCTCTGGGCGAGAAGCAGGAGGACAAGGGGTCAGACAAGATTGGGACCGCTTATATCATGTTTTATGCATGGCATGCGGCATGTGCTTGAATATTTACATGTGTCTGAAGGTGATGCAAATAGAGTGAGAGAAAAAAAAAACAGACAGAAAAAGTTCAGAGAACTCTGCTTCTTTGTCAACAAAGACTCCCCGAAAACAGCTGAGCATGATGCAACACTTCAACTGAACCAGTAACATGGATGAACATTCAATCTACTGATCAGAGCTGTTACCTTAGAAGTTTTTACTCACTGAATTACAAGTTGATTTTAAGACAAATGTGATGAAGTGACTAATGAAACATTTTGTTTTGTGCCACTTCCTTTAATCACATCCATGACCTTCATATATAAAATCTGATTCCATCGCTTTTCTTCCACCCTATTACTGGTTTGTCAGATTGCCTCTGGTCCAAAGTGTGTTGAAAGACCCCTGAAATAACAAGCTGGAAGAATATAAATGATCGGCCCCCATAAAGTAAAGTTAAAAGCTTTCGAGGTGATCCTTGTGAACTCTTAGAAACACTCCCAGGCATATAATTAAAAGGTAGTGTCTAATTTCTGCGAGGAGTAAATTAGCACCTCAGCTTCATTGTTAAATCATGGCTGGTGGCATGTGGCCCGGGGAGACGGATTGAATGGATCACTGAGGGTTGGACAGTCGCTGGATGATTTTGACAATGGGGTTCTGGTGGTCTCATCCATCACTCAAATGCTTACATGAAAGTTTTGACAGGTAGAGGTCACGACAATGTGGCAGGAGCCAACAGAGATGGATGCCTTTAATTTGGATAATGAAGAGTTAACCATCTTGGGAGAGCAAGAGGAGCGTTAAATGGGAGAGCCATTCGCCATTAAAAGAAAGTCTTATTTAATTCCACCAGCCCTAATGAAAGACATCGAAACACAATCCTTGATTGACAACAAGGCCCCAGCTGTAATTCCCTGCAGACAGTTCACTTAAGTTTCCTCCCTTGTTAATCTCAAATATAATGATTTGCAAAACTAAGGTTAAACGTGGCAGCGCAAATTCATTATCGCTAATACATTAGCGCATAAGATGATTTACAGTGAGGTCTGTCTTGTTTTTATTAACAGTGAATGGCTTTAAATTTAGTTGGGCCTGCTCAGACTCACCATCAATCTCACAGTCTTGGTCATGGTCCTCCTTAAATCTGACCTCTCTGCTCGAAAATGGAACAAAAAACAAAAAAAAAAAAAATTAAAAGCATGTATGAACAGTCAATCTGCTGGGATGAAAATATTATTCTGGTTTTTACTGTGACTACAGTACCCTTTTTTATCAGCTCGTTGGAAATTGTATTCATCCTGAGCTGTCATTCAAACTCATCCTTGACCCTGGTCTTATTGTTGCAGGCTTAATGGCGCTGCCTTTGCCGAGATAACACTTAATGCTCTACTGTCTTCCTGCAAAGGCCTGCAAAGACAATCTTACAATAAAACACCAGGGACACTATCTGCATACTGAGCTGATATTTATATGGACACTGAAAATGCATGTACATGTTCCGCCATCATTCATTACCCAAAAGAAAAGCGTGTGACATGCATGTATCTTTTTATTATAATTTGCAAGCTCCAGGATATATGGAATATGGCAGTGCAATTTGTGTCTAGAAGAACTTTTTTTTTTATGTATTCTTATTTTGCTTGGAGGAATACCATACATAAATCAACATGTTATGTTTATGTACCCACAAACAGCATGTAGACCCAATTTACTTCACTGAAAACACCATATTTGTGCTGACTTCCTGTACTTTTTGAAAAGCTTGTGCATTTAAACATATTTATGAGTGTGTTTTGGATGTAGAAAAAAAATACATTTGTAACTGCTACAAGCTTACATCTGTATGTCTGGTTTGCAATTTTTAACTGTGTGTTAAGTAGAGCCAGAAGGCTGGTTGAGTGACAGGAAGGTTATGTTCTCCTAATGATAGCTTTTTAAAGCTATAGCTGCTGCTAATTGGGGTGATGTGTACCATCCTGTGTCCCCTTAAGACATGTCTAGCTACCTGGGATTAGCCATGATTAAGATACGGCTTGTGTGAGTGCTTGAAGACCTCACTGCATTCATTCAAAAATGTTTGGATTGCTTTGGAGATGGACAGATAATAATCACGGCTGTGGAATATACCACGCAGGACTATTAGAGGACTATCATTGCCACCTTCAGGAGTGGGTCACAAGATATACTTTAGGAGCTACATGCTGCAGACAGGGAGCTAATACAGTATAGACAGTCGTCTTGTGAAATAAAAAGAGTTCAAACATAGTGACTCAAGGTATTTTTCCATTTTTTTTCCAATTAAAATAGGACACTCTACCAAAAAAGAGTGTAAAAATCATTATCCTTGCAAACAGTTAGTTTAACGCCACACTAAGTGCGCATTAATGATTCTCTGCAATTAACGAGCCACTAATTATGTGCTGCTTTTTCCACAGATTTGTCTGTTTATTATCACTCTTTTTATACTCATTCTAAAGGTGCAACTTTATTTGATCCTAATATGAAATCACAATCTTAATTACACCGGAACCGTAACGATGATGATATTGCAGATGAAAACAGCCCCTTGAAGTTACCGTAATATGGTTTCTGCTTGAAAATCAGTGGCTCAATGCAGCATTTGTAAACTACATAATGCTTTTGCTGTTGTGTGCATTTGTTTGTCCGTTTTTTAGCAAAAAAAAAAATAAAAAATCAGCAGAATTAGAGGATGGATTTTATTAAAATGCTTAATCCTTAAAATGTATCTACAATTGATTAACTTTTGAGTCAACTCAATTCAGGACGGTGGCAAAAGCTAATCAACCAAACACAAAAATGATTATAACTCCATAAATCCTTTTGATAATGAGGTAAAATTTGGTGCGATGGTACTTGTGCCAGTCATTTTTCTTTTAAAGATTGCCAGACTGTATACGATCAGTGTTTATTACTTTACCATTACTGGTAGGGATGCACAATATTATCAGCATCGTATCAATATTGGCCGATATTAGTGTTAAAGTTCAATATTCCATTAAAGTAACTCACCGATATAAAAGGCACCGTTTTTGTAAGGCAACCCAGTGACAATGCTGCCTGCAGCGGCAGCACTATGTCATGACGTTGCAGTGGCAGCACAATGTGATGACATCACGCCTGCCTATACCTGATCTCACAGCGGAGAGGAATATTCAAAATGTTGGCGGTGTGGAAGTTTTGTTTTTTGTTGGTGAGGATGTCGGATTCCGAAGATTTTTGGACTACGTTGAGCCTCGCTACATTGTCCCCAGTAGGAAATATTTTTCTGATGTAATGTTACCTGAGCTAGGAACCTGGAACAAGCCTCCACAAGTGAGACAGCATTGCTGAATATATGTCACCAGCTATTACAGCTGTTGCACAATTTTTGTAGCAAATAAGCCTAAATAAGAGTTATGTTCTGACAAAGGAAAGTATATGAAATATTGGTACCGGCATCGGTTATTGGAACAAATAAGTTTTAACATATCGGCATATCGGATGTCGGCCAAAAATCCAATATCTTGCATCCCTAATTACAGGTAACGATTGGAGTCAACTTTGTTTCTGAGAAAAAAATATCACATGAACCACAAAGCACAAATAAAACTTTCAGAACCTAGATCCATCCATTATGTTTTACCTGCTTCTTCCATTTCGGGTCACGGGGGTCACTGGTGCCCATGTTCAGCCATAAATCACTGTGCGAGAGGCAGGGGGACACCCAGGACAGTTCTCCAGTCCATCACAGGGACAGACAAGACAAACAACTAGTGGTGTAATGGTACACGTGGGTGTATTGAACTGTTTCGGTGCAGCATGTTTGGTTCGGTCCACAAGCGTACGGTTTCAGTTATTTTTTTCACTCATTAAATTTTATTAACGAGATGTTGCGCTGCGGAACTAAAGTTCCTAAGTGTGTTTCAGCACTGCGCTATTATCTTGCAGCACGCGTAGCACTAACAGCCTAGCAGGCAACGAACAAGCCATCTCATTGCAGTCTCCTGTTTGGGAACTTTATGGCTTTCTTGTTAAAAAAAAAACAAGTGAGCAAATCAAAGCTGTGTGTCGACGTTATTTCATGGAGATTGGATCTGCAGCAGACAACATGTCTAACTTGTTAACACACTTGAAACAACATCATCCGAATGAGAACATAGTTTGTTGTAAAGACCAATAACAGCAGCACTTAAACAACCTGCATCAGGTAGATCAGATCAGTCCAAAGCAATAAAACAATCTGTAGGAGTTTTTAAAGCTCTGGATCTACGTTCGAATGTTGATGATGCACTGGCTTTAAGCATAAGGTTCTTGAGCCCTGCTGTCTACGACATCCATCTCGTCAACACTTCAGCCAAAAAGTTGTAGCAGCACTTTATGAAAAATCTAAAACTGATAATGTCAACAAACCCAACCCCAGATTTAAAGCCCTTCGACATTGATGATGAGCAAGAAATAATATTCAACCACCTCGTACGATGAGCGTGTAAGAGGTATTATTATTGTATTACTGTGATCTAATTAACTTTTTTTACTTTAAAATTATAATTTTATTAACTCCATTTTTTAATCTCTGTGTTGTTTGCAGTCTGAGGATGATAGCAGCTGAGTCTTCCTCATCCACCAGATCACCTCCAGCTAAGAAGTCTGTAATGACTAAACTTGTTTACTTGACATAGTTTCAAAATAAATGTTTTGTAAGTATTTATTTTCACCTTTTTTGTACTGAAAATTAACTGAACTGAGCTCTCCTTGAAACTGAACTGAAGAAAAATGTGTTTTTAGCATACCGTTACACCCCTACAGCCAACCATTCACTCTCCTACTCACACCTAGAGACAATTTAGAGTTACCATTCAGCCTAACAAGCATGTTTTTGATCTGTGGGATGAAACTGCAGTACCCCGAGAAAACCCACACATGTACGGAGAGAACATACAAACTCCACCTGAAAGGCCCTCAGCCAGGATTTGAACCAACAACCTTCCTGCTGAGAGGTAACAGTCAATTCATGCCACAGTTAACTGACTTTAGATAGCACATAAAGGCCTATAACTCTAAGATCAAGATTTGGTCAAGATTTGACCAAAACGACTCTTAATGGTTCCATTATAACTAGCATGAAAGTCTGTGTTACTTCAAGGTGCACTCGGCCTTCTGTTTAAAATGAATGACACAAGCCAAGACAAGAACTTTTGATACGAAAAGGGTTTATTAGTGTACATCTGTCTTTCTACGTTGTTAACCAATGCTAGGGCCACATTCCCATTTTATCTACGGTACTTCTGTTGGTCTTGACTGGAGATGATCAAAAGCTCTGGACCTATTCCTCTTTTCCTTGTTGGAGCCTGATCCAGAGGAGCCTCTCATGTGTTTTCATTTGTGATTTTCAAGAGGGCAGGAAATTCTACCTTGTTAAAATGAATTGTCACGTATGCTTGACAGACATTTATAATGAGATTAGTGTAGCAACGTATCAAAGAGGAAATGTTGGAAATAAGAGAAACGCTAATCCGCTCACAGTTTTATGACTAAATTCCTTCTCTACGTGGTTTCTCCAAACTTTGCCTTCCTGTTCATTAGCAGAATTGTTTTACGGGTCTCATCTTGTAATCCTGAGCTCTTCTACTGAGAGTCTGTTTGAAAAGAATCCAGGAGATTGGAATAATAAAATTTAATCAGAGATTTAGTGTTGATGAGATCACATTTGTATTAATATTGCATGAACAGGGCTAAAGCCTGCTTCTTTTTGAGATTAGCATAATCAGTAAAGAAAATCATACACTCTTTTTTTTTTTTTACATAACCAGTGTCTAATCATGGTGCTGCTAGATGAGAGGTTGTGACTACTAACATTCTGACAGGATTTGACCACAGCTTCTAAAGCCAGATCATTAACGTGTCCACGAAGACACTAAAGTGTGCCGCGGCTTTGCCCCACCTGAGTGGGACAGTGATTTGACACATTCATTACCAAACCTTCTGTTATTGATTTTTAGATAAATAGATAAATGGATTTGTGGGAGTGGGGCTCCCATGCATGCAGCTTAGCCTTTCCATATCCCTAAGTCTCCTCTAGTGACCTTTACTGTTAAGATAAAGAAGGCTCTCAAAGCACACTGAGGGATGTGGAGGATTTGCAAAAGAGGACATTTATGAAAATCTATCTTGAAGCCTGTCTTAGAAATTCTTCAGAAACATAAAAGAAAGGACAGTGAGTCTGTATATGAAGAGGGCATCCTGAGGCTCTGATATGGATGGAAGGCTGAGGCAAATACTAGTCTATATGTGCATATGTAATGCAAAGTAGAAAGAAGTCAAAGGACTCTATTAAAGATTTTTGTGGCACTTCCCGTCTTTACAGGCATAAACTCGGAGTGCAAATATAATTCAGGAAATGTTAACTTGTGATTCAGTCATCTTATAAAAGCTAATATAGAAGTGACCTTAATAAAATCTAAGAGAGGAGTTTGAACCTAAATGATACAGTTTTTATTGTTTCTGTTTGTAAGTCCAAATCAGTTCATAAATACATTTCTGGCAATTCTCAAAGGAATGCAAATCGCCCACTCATTTTAATGCCAGATATTTAAACTGAGACCATCTTTTCATGAGAATGTATAAAGCTGTAGCTATTTTGTCTGCTAGATCCCATCCCAACCAGACTGTTTAAAGAGATATTTCCTCTAAGTGATGACCACATTTTAAATCTGCTCAATTTGTCTTTAATGAATGCTTATGTACCATGTCACTTTAAGGTTGTTGTAATTAAATCTTTACTTAAGAAGTCTGACCTTGATTCAGAAATTCTGGCCAATCATATACCTATATATAACCCAACTTTCATCTAAAAAATTCTAAAGAAAATAGTTGCAGGTCAGTTGCATGAACAACTACAAAGAAATAATCTGTTTGGAGAGTTTCAGTTAGGGTTTAGAGCTCATCATAGTACAGAAACTACAGTAGTAAAAATCACTAATGATATTCTCATGGCCTCAGACAATGGACTTGTGTCTATACTGGTCCTGTTAGACATCAGTGCTGCATTTGATACAGTTGATCATAATAGTTTACTGCAGAGGCTTGAATATGATATTGGGGTTACAGGACCAGCTCTCAAATGATATAAAACATGTTTATCTGATAGATTCCAGTTTGTAAATATAAATAATGAATCTTCTTCATACACAAAAGTTAGTCATGGAGTTCCTCAGGGCTCAGTGCTTGGACCAATACTATTTACTTTGTACATGCTTCCATTAGGTAAAGTTATTAAACAGCATGGGATGCATTTTCATTGCTATGCTGATGATACACAGTTATATTTGTCCATTAAACCCAATTAATCCAATCAGATACTTAGACTACAAGCATGTCTTAATGACATTAAAACCTGGATGACTCATAATTTTCTGCTTTTGAATTCAGACAAAACTGAGGTTTTGGTTTTTGGACCTGAGCATCTTAGGAATACTTTTTTCAGTCTTTCGCCCTCCTTGGATGGCATTAATCTGGCCTCCAGTTCTAATGTTAAAAATCTTGGTGTTATTTT
>JARVGV010001153.1:25918938-25936341 GCA_031762435.1 Hypsolebias longignatus | reverse complement strand
GAAGAGATGATTTAGGCAAAAAAATCATTTTTGAAAAAAAAATGACTTAGGCAATTATTTTAAGAAGGTGACGATATCTTGCTTTAAAATATTTTATTTCGAAAGCGCCTGCAGGAAGTAGTACTACGAATGTCTTTTTCCAACTTTACTGAGAAGCGAAATTCCCAATTGTGACCACAAGAGGGCGACAAACGCCCGATTCGATCTGATTTTATGAAAAGTGTTCCACTTTTTTGCACTACAGAATAACTAGAACATTTTTTTTATTTTGCTTGTTTGTTTTATCTAAAATTATATGTTTAAAATAACAGTACATATAATGGTACTATAAATATTGTGCGCAAAATATTCTAATTACCTTATCAACATGTGTTGTTTTGACAAAACAGATATGATTTTACATCAGAATATCATAAACAATGAGTTGATATGTTTATTACATGAATCAGTAACAAAATAAACTGATGTGTTGGCATGTTGCCGCCATGATGGTTCTGTGTTGTTGCAGTTTCTGATTTGTCCACTAGAGGGCGACTGTTGACACACTTTACTTTTTTAAGAGTTTACAAGTACTGTACAGTACTGTACTGTATTCCTAAACTCACAGTGGTGAAAATTAAAAACGTATAACTCAGACAATGTTTACATTTAGGCTGATAATCATCCTGTTTGATGTGTCTATGCATATAGCTGAGGGAAATCTAAAATTTGCGACAAAAAAAACTTATTTTTGTATTCTACAAGCATGAAAAGTTGTTAAGTAGTAAGACTGAGAATCTTCACCAGCATATTGTTAAGTAGTGTTAAATATAAAATTGAAATTTGTTAAGCAGTAGTGTTAAATATAAAATTGAAATTATCTTTCGCTTTTAAAATATTTTATTTGAAAGAATCTATAGGAAGTAGTATTGGGGTCGTCTGTCCAACTATACTCTACCTCGCAATACTCAATTCTGACCACAAGAGGGCGACAAAACGCCCAACTACGTCAGATTTTATTATAATAATTTTATTTAAAAGCGCCTTTCAGGACATCCAAGGACACTTCACAGCAAGAAACATATCACAGAGATTGTATAAAAACAAACAAGCATAGTGCAGATATCAACAGGAATAAATTGAAATATAATTTTTTTTTTCATTTTTCATTTACCCTTTATTTATACAGGTAGTCTCATTGAGCCACGAGAACTCATTTTCAAGAGAGACCTGTTTTAGGGAGCAGATGGTGAGGGTTAAGGGCCTTGCTCAGGGGCTAAGGGTGGGGCGAATGAGGGTGGAGGCAGGTGTGGGTGTTTCACCTTTTTCCACCCACATTTTGATGTTGTGGGTGCCGGGGCTTGAACCAGCGATCTTTCGATCACAGGCCCACCGTCTCTAACCTCTGTGCCACCACTCCCCAAGAAAGTATTGTTCTAAAATTTAAAACAAATGATTAATAATTTATTTTTTTTACAAAGTATTACCAACAACATACCTTTATCTACTTCTGGCTCTGCAGGATCAGTCTGAGTCGTCGTGCTCCTATAGTCTTGTGGAGAAACAATTTGAACGTTATTTAGACTGAAAACACATTTGAACTCAGCAATACCAAAGATGCTGCTCCTCTTGTTCAGAGGTCGTTGTGGTCATGAAATAAACATATTAAAACTGCTAATGACACGCTCCGGGGAACTTCTCAAAGAGCAAAACAACGTTGTTAACTAAATGTTTTATTTTTTACCTCTACATTGTGCTCTTTCCAGTTTCTGTAGTCTCTCCTACAAAAAACAAAAACAACAAAAAAACAAATACAGTCATTTTTTCACTTTCAAACAAAAACAAAACTTTATCTAGACTGCATTTCTAAAACCCTTTACATTACCTGGAGGTCATAAATATTGCTTTCTAGCAGGAGATTCTCCTTGGTCAGTTGGGTTATCTGATGATTTTTTTGGCTAACTGAGTCTGAAATAAAGGTTGAGAAAAACTTAATTAGCAAGCAGTCTCATACAAACAGAATGAAGTCATCAAATCAGAGCACCATGCTCCAGATGTTCTCAAAAACTCACCTTCAAGCTGTCGAACTTTATTTTCAAGGTTATCCCTCCTGAAAACACGATTGCATAGATTATTTTAAAAAATATTCCTACTGTACATATATTCTCAATATTAAAGTATTCATAAAACCAAACTATACATATTTAATAATGAAAAAAGTAAATTCAAAGTAAGACTTACATGTTTGTCATTTTGGCGTTCTCTTCCTTCAATTTTTCAGTTTTATCCAATTCAGCTTGAGATTGCTTTAAAGATGCCTGGATAGATTAAACACAGTCAATCTTTCAAAGATGACAAACAACTAAACATATATTTTTGTTGTTGTTATAAGTAAATATATATATTAATTTCAAATAGTCTTTGTTTCTACCTGATATTTCAATAACTCATTTTCCACAGCAGACTTTTCTCTCCTCAGCTGTGCATTTTCCAGTGACTGTTTTTCTGTTAAATCTAAGAGGAAAAAATAAAGTAAAAATAATAATCATACATATATACAGTATATTAGAATATTGTAAATTACCATTTATAAATGTCGTAAGTATCTAGGGAGAAAAGTCAGTATGTGTGTGCAAATTACCATTCATACACTTCAGCTGGTCTTCAAGACTCTTATTCCTGAGTAGTTAAGAGAGTAATTTTAACAACTTGCTGCAGAGACAAACACCCTCTTTGTCAAGTTTATGATGGAGAAAATAACTTACTTGGCTACATCGTTGCTTTTTTCCTGCTTTAATTCTTCCATCTGTTTAGAAAGCTGCACATGAGATTGTACAGTTTGCTGTAATAATCAGAAAAACAGTTAAATTGCTACAGCTATTGAAAAAGAAGTGGGTTTTATAAACATCATTTCCTGTGAAAATGCAGTGTGAATGCTAACAGGTGAACGATTTTTGCTCAAAGATGCTGAAGAAGTTGAAAGCAGGCATGAACTGTTAATGCGAGGTGAATTCAGTTCAGTTTATCTATAAAGCACAAAGTCACAACAGAAGTAATCTCAGGGCACTGAACAGAAAGTGAAACGTATGAAAAAGCTCAAAATAATCAACAAGCCCTGGAGCCCAGATTTAAGTCCCTGCCCTGATGATGATGAGCGAGAGATTCAACCACCTCATAACAGAGATGATGACCATGCAAGATTTCGGCTCCCTGCCATGGCTGCGCTCAGCCACCTGCAAGCGTTCTTGGCCACACCCACTTCTCCGCTCTGAATGGAGAACTGGTGATCAACTGCAGCAGGAAGTTTAAGGACTGCACAAAGGTGCAGCAGATGCTAAATAATTTAAAATAATTAATCTTAAATAAAAATTCCATGCCGATCGTGAAGCTCATCCATCAATCAGCCAAGTGTGTGTCTTGTCCAATCATATTTTGAAAAACCGCGATAAAGCGAGTCCGCGATAAGTGAACCGCGAAGTAGCGAAGAATTACTGTACTGTACTAGCAAAGAAAGGTACTGTAACTGAAAAGATTTTAAAAGCTGAAATTAGGAAAAAGAGTCTGAAAAGAACCTAAAAATCTGAAATGACCTAAAACATATCCTGATGCATGCTCAATAATCCAGGTAGAAAAATCTAAAAAAGTCCAGAGGACCAGAATGAACTTTTTTAGACCTAAAACATAGCTGGAAAAAAAGAAACAAAAAAAGTTGAAGCTGAAATGAGCAGTGAATGGTTGTAAACAGCTCAAAGTGTTTTACGAATGTGAAGAGAGCTCCATTAATTTTCTATGAGGAAAAACATGGCCGACAAAGCTAAATATTTCAAAAACGTAAGAATTGCACAAATATCAAAAGTCAGAGCAGGAATGTCCTGAATGAACCGAACGCTTTGATGTATGAATAGAACAAGCACTGAGTTACATGCCAGGAAGTAAAATGGATCTCAACAGTGGGAATGCTTTAAACACTGAGACTACAAATAGGTTCTGCTTCAAGTGGAGGAGATCACGTATGTTGGAGTTTTGTTCACGACTGAGGTAAGAAAGGAGCGTGAGACTGACAGACGGATTGGTGTAGCATCTGCAGTATTGTGGACTCTGTATCGGGTTGTTGTGGTGAAGAGGGAGCTGAGCTGTAATGCAAAACTCTGTTTACTGGTCAATCTACGTTCCTACCCTCACCTATGGTCAGGAGCTCTGGGTAGTGACTGAAAGAATGAGAACGCGGACACAGGCGGTTGAAATGAGTTTCCTCTGCAGGTTAGCTGGACTCATCCTTAGAGACAGGGTGAGAAGTTCAATTATCAGGAAAAGACCCAGAGTAGAACCGCTACTCCTCCACATCGAGATAAGCCAGTTGAGGTGGTTCAGGCATCTGGTAAGAATGCATCCTGGGTGCCTCCCTAAGGAGGTGCTTCAGGCATGTCTGACTAGGGGGAGACCACGAGGAAGACCCAGGACACGCTGGAGGGACTACGTCTCTCAGTTGGCCTGGGAACGCCTTGGAATCCTCCCAGAAGATTTGGGCCTCCCTGCTGCCCTCGCGACCTGACTTCGGAACGAGCGGAAGATGATGGATGGAGACTACAAATAGCATGATGAAAACAGTAAGAACAAAGAATACCCTTTTTTCTTCCAGCTCTGCCTGTACTGAATCATAATCTGCTGTCTTTTTCTCCAGAGTAACCAACTGGACCTGCAGGTCTTTCAGCTGCTGTTGAAGTCTGATTGTGTCACTGCAGAAACAAAATGAGAAAAGAGCAACAAACACATAAAGTCAGTGTTGTCAGGCTACATATGTACTGTATTCTATCATTTACAATCATAGTCCATGGATTTTGGAGGTTACATTCATAAAAAAAACCCAACAACAACAAATAAAAAACACTAGCTACGTTTTTTTTTTTCTGTCCTCACACTTTATCAACTTAACCTGAGTTTTTCAAAATTTATATTAAAAAAAATCAAGATGTCAAGATTTAAATCTAACTAATAAAACACATTTTTGTTTTAACACATATATTACAAAGTCAAATTCTTACGAGGAAAACATTATTTTAGCGTGTAATTATAAACATTTGAACGCTGTAGATTATATTGTTGACAGCTACTTGCTCGTGTGTTAGGAAAGCCAGTGCTGACAAATACAAATAGTGACAAAGAAGAGTCTAACCCAAAATACAAGGTATTTTAATTAAACCATCTTCGCAAGATGTAGAAGTTTTGAGGCGTTACCATGACAACTCGTCACTCGTTGATACTCACTCTGAAACTGTTATCTTCTGTTTTAATGCCAGAAATGACGACACATATTCCGTCAGGCTCTGTGGCAAGAGAGAGACGGGAAAACAACACAAAACAAACGAGCAAGTTCGTGATTACCAAGGCGCTTATTATTGCGAAAGCGTGACAACATTCGAACACACAGTTCACATATAAGATGTCAGACCTGGTGCAAAATAGAGCAGTTTTGACAGTTTCCAACGGTCGCTTCCGCGGCAACTTGCGCCATTTTGGACTGGTTGTCTCCCGGCATCATGGTAGAATGCTCAAGTCCATCAACGACATTAAATAGAGTGAAAAATGACCACAGTTTCTCGAAATCACATACTCAGATTGTTCAAAAACATCATCACATTTTCGTGTGTTCCACGTTGATGAAGGACCCAAGCGAAGACCCAAGGGGAAGCTTATTTAATGCCTGTTGTAAATCTAAAGACTATTGTATAATATTTTCTGCAGCTTTACAATAATATCACAATTTATGTATGCATTACAATCTATATAAACATACAAAATTTTAGTAGTGTATACGTAATTTTTATTTAGCTAAATATACTTTTGTAGAGTCAGGATTATTCTTTTTTGACAGGCACTTTATTTGGTATCCAGTAGAGGGCGGGTACGATTTTTTTTTTTAATTATGTCATGCTTTTTTTGTAGCAAAAAGTTAAGGGAGTCATATTCCAGGGGACTCCGTAAGTAATATTTTGCATACAAAATACATGTAGTTCTATGTGTACACATTATATTAAAAAAAAAAAAAAACAACACGAGTAAATATTAAAAAATTTAAACAGTTTACACAAAATCTTTGGAAAACTTTTAAAGTTTGTATTGATTTATCCATATTTTCTTAGACGAAGCTTTAGACCCTCCCTGGTGGTCTAGTGGTTAGGATTCGGCGCTCTCACCGCCGCGGCCCGGGTTCGATTCCCGGTCAGGGAACATCATATTTTCATTTTAAAACATCATTATACTTTAACCATAATTAATAATTAAAAACGTTTTGTGGTTGACAACAAAGTATTTCATATACAGTACATGTATCACTTCTGATTCTTGAATCCTCATGCGCTAGAGGTGTAAATCAACTTCTGTCAGTAGAGGGCGATGTTATACTGGTTTGAACCATTTAACGCCCAATTCCTTCTCTCTTTCTCCACACAAACTCATCACCACAGCAAATCCTTTTATATTTGGCCCGATTATGAATGATTCAAACATAGGCAATTAGACGTAAAAACACATTTAATTGTAGTTAATTTTGAGAAACAAAAATCAGCAATATTAACTTTGTGATCATTTTAACTGCATGATGTAACTTTTTCTCCAATCAGAGCAAAACAATTTTTACTCATTATCCCTTGACTTTTTCTGCATGATCAGGTCAAGGCACTGTCTGCAGCCGTCCATTCAGAAATGAACTCAGCAACAGGAGATCTTCTGTGAGACTAAACAGTTGAGAAGCATCAAGGTTGAATGAATGAATGGATCTGTCAGTAAGGATGATGATGATGCAAATAAACATGCCAAACAGCAGACAGGCTGCTGATAGATAACTATTTGCACACATCACTGACTAATTGCTCATCCAGATTGTGTCCAGATAAATTAAAGACATTATTTAGTGTCTGTGAGATCAAGGCTTGGTAACCCTGCCATACACAGAGCTGTGTTTTTGTGTAATCATCTGGAACGTGCATTGTTGTGTGGATATTACCAAGCAGATCTGTATTTATGTGGTTCTCATTGAGACTGAGGACAAACTCAGATGAATAACTTATTCCAGTTAGATCAATGACAGTCAATTATCACTACTTCTTAAAGTCTCATTTAAAACTTTTACTTCTAAAAGATAGATTGTTCTGGATTTTTTTTTTTCTTCTTCTTGATATCACGCAGGCTTGAATTGTGTGGCAGCAAGTTTTGTCGCAGCAGCTGAGTGGAAAGTTTGTAGGTGCATCCTGATGGAATGATAATAGGCCTGTAACTTCAGATGAACCTTTCTGTCTGAGTGCTGCCTCCAGGCTAAAGAACCACCTCTTTCCAAACAGATGCAGTTCAGAGATAGCCGTGCTCCTTTAAAGTTGGAAAGGTGAGTGCTGTGTAAGCTTTCCATCTTCCTGTCTGTCTCTCATAGATAATCTGTTTGTGTTACCGGACATGAGAAAGGTAACATTTTGGATGTGGCCAGATTTGTATCTCTCACCTTTATGATCTACAGGAAGCCGTTGTCTGATCTGTATCTGTGGATTACTGGTAAAAAAAAATGCTTCAATTTTCATGCTTCCTTGAGTGGTTACAACCTCTTTTGTTTTCTCAGGAAACTAACATTTCAAAAAGTTAATTTATTTATTAGAATAAACATGATAAGTTCTTATTTATATATTTCTGCTACACCCATCTACTACAGCTGAAGGCCTCAGAACTGTACAATAGTCATTTTGTTTTAACCAAGAGCGTCTCTCTGACTAGTAATAAGAAGACTGAAGAGAGGAGCCCAGACCCAATATGTCATAAGTGTTGAAATGGCTAATACCATGTTGGCATTGCTGTTAGTCAGAGCCGTGGATTAGGTGTTGCACATCACTGCACACTGAAGACTGGCTCTTAGCTTCAACCTGCAGTCCTGAAGGAACCTCATTGTTTCACAGTATGCTCTGCTGCATGATCAGATAGCTCTGTCTAGTTCTTTCTAACTTTGTTAGGCAATAACGTGTTGTGCATCAGCCACACAATGAAAGATTTGTGTTTTTTAAAACCTTGTTTGCTATAGAGGTAGTCCTCGACTTACGAACGGGTTCCGTACCTACAAACCGTTCGTAACTCGATTTTGCTGTAAGTCGGAACTCACTACACGTCGTGGCGCCACACCCGTTCGTAAGTCCAGATTTTTTGCCATAAGTCGAGGAAATACATGTAAAATGTATGCTAACACTGCGCCGTACACCCATTATAAAGTCCGAGTTGCCGTAAGTCGAGGACTACCTGTATTTTCAGATACAGATGTCCCCAAGACCAACCAAAAGGCAATGGACACAGTTCACTAATTCTTTGCCACATGACACTTGTTAAAATTTATTTAAAAAAAAAATCTCCTTGTAGCTGTTATTTTATTTGTTTCATGCTTGCTAAAATAGTTGGATTTTTCTTACCTTTGAGTTTCCATTAAATGACGACACAGTCAATGAGAGTAAATTTCACCTTAACAGGTGCTTATCAGAAAAGGCTGTAACCAAATGTAAAGATTCTCTTCCATCATTTTCTTCTGTCACGCGAGTAAAACATCAGAGCGCAGTGATTTAGATCATCTAGTTGATAATTTTACAACTACTGTATATGCAAACTTCACTCGATACAGCTACTCTGCTGAATAAGACAGTAACCAATCAGAAGAGATTAGCTCCTTGGTTCAGTTCTAATTTACACACTTTAAAACAGACATCTCGAAAGCTAGAAAGAAAATGGCGCTCCACTAATGTTGAGGAATCTTTCTTATCCTGGAGAGAGAGCCTGCTAATGTCCAAAATAGCACTCCATAAAGCTTGAACTTTATATTAATCATCTTTAATTGATGATAATAAAAATAACCCAGGTTTCTTTTCTGTACCTTAGCTAGCCTAATGAAAAACTCTATCTCTGTTGATTCCTGTATCCCTACAACTACAGTATAAGCAGTGATGACTTCATGAGATTCTTTATAGATAAAATTGTTTCAATTAGGGAAAAAAAATTAAAACAAACATTCCTAATATTGCGTCTCGTTCTGTGTCAGATGAGACAACTTTAAAAATGTCACTAGAACATGATTTATGGTTGGACTGTGTTCATTCTGTTGAGCTCTATGAATTGTCAGCAATAATACCGGTAGCTTCATACAAACCATCTACATCCAGGCCAGATCCCATCCCAACCAAGCTATTTAAAGACGTATTTCCCTTAATTAATAACCACGTCTTGTATCTGTTTGTCTCTAATGGTTACCTACCGCAGAGCTTTAAAATTGCTGCATTAAACTTTTACATAAAGAAACAGACCTATATCTAATCTAATTTTCATCTTAGAAATTCTAGAGAAAATAGTTGCAGGTCAGTTGCGTGATCATCTGCAAAGAAATAATCTGTTTGAAGCGTTTCAGTCAGGGTTTAGAGCTCACCACAGCACTGAATCTGCACGGGTGAAAGCTACCAATGATATATTGATACATGATATGTATTCTCATGGCCTCTGACAATGGACTTGTGTCTACACTGGTCCTGTTAGGCCTCAGTGCTCCATTTGATACAGTTGATCACAATATTCTATTAGAGACTTGAATATGACATTAGAATTACATGATTACATATTTATCTGATAGATTCCAATTTGTAATCGTATGACTCTTCATCATACACCAAAGTTAGTCATGGAGTTCCTCAAGGCTCAGTGCTTGGACCGATACTCTTTACCTTGTACAGTATATGCTTCCGTTAGGTAATGTTATTAAACAGCATGGGATACATTTTCATTGATATGCAGATCATACACAGTTATGGTTGTCAATGCAACATTGAATCCAATCAGCTAGGGTGTTTTCACACCTGATAATCCAGTAGACTCAGTTTGTTAAAAAAAAAACAAAATTCAGAACATTTGTTTACGTTTTCAGCTGGTGCAGTTCACATTCATGCGGCATTGAGTAAGTCGAGCAAACCTGTTCCCCCCCTCGCCTGTGGTGACGTGACACCAAGAACTACTGACAGAAACGACACAAAAACCTCTGAAGAAGACACTTCTTCTGGAAATAAAAAAACAAAAATGGAGTGGCGTAAAATTTTAGGAGTTTTAGGATTTCTGTTTTGTAATTTTTAAACAATGAACTCAGCATGAGCAGAAGATGAGGCAGAAGACCGTGGAGAATGTTGTTTTTCACACAAGGTAATACAATAATACGACTCCGTATGAGGTAAGAGAAATTTGCATGTTTTCCTGGACTGTAGTCCACTTCCTGCTTTTGGAGCGGTCTTCGGTCTGCTTGCATTCACAATGCATTCAAACTGCACTAGAGTTCACTTCAACCGAACCGAGACCTAGGTATTAGGTGGACCAGAGGTTGCTTTTATGGGCTGCATCAGCATTTGATTGCACACTCATACCTCTCCAAACAAACCAGACTTTCTAAGCAAATCAGTAGAGTTTGATTAAAGCGGACTATAACAAGGCTGGTGTGAATGCAGCCTTACTACAAGCATGTAGTAAGGCTGCGTTGGACCTGAGCATCTTAAGAAGGAATTTTTCAGTCTTTCGTCCTCCTTGGATGGCATTAATCTGGTCTCCAGTTCTAATGTTAAAAATCTTGGTGTTATTTTTGATCAGGACTTGTCTTTTAACCTCCCACATTAAAAACATTACTACAGCCGCCTTCTTCCATCTGTGTAATATCTCTAAAATTAGAAACATTTTTTCTAAAAATAATGCATAAAAACTGGTTCATGCATTTGTCACATCTAGACTGGATTATTGCAATGGTTTATTATCTGGGTGACCAAATACTTCTTTAAAACGTCTTTAATTGATCCAAAATGCTGCTGCCAGAGTCTTAACTGGAGTTAGTAGGAGAGATTATGTGTCCAGTTTTAGCTTCTCTCCATTGGCTCCCTGTCAAATCTAGAATGGAATTGAAAATCTTACTTCTAATCTACAAAACTCTCAACAACCTAGCTCCATCTTATATTAATCTTATTGTTCCATATTTTCCTAACAAAGCACTTTGCTTTCAGACTGCAGGCTTGCTTGCATTGCATAGTTTCCAAAAGCAGAATGGGAAGAACATCTTTCAGTGATCAGGCTCCTCTCTTGTGGAACCAACTTCCAGTTTCTGTCTGTGAGGCTGATACATTGTCCAGTTTTAAGACTGGGATCAAGACTTTCCTTTTAGGGTTGGTTTATTATGCTGCTATAGGCTTAGACTACTAGAGGATAAACTGACCTAATTTCCTTAAAATAATTGTTTAAATTGAACAGTTTTCATTTGATACTATTTCTATCTTAACATGTGATTCTTGACCTGGCATTGTATATCTGTTCCTCTCAAACCCAGCTGGTCAAAGCAGATGGTCGCTTTTCCTGAGGCTGGTTCTGCTAAATGTTTCTTCCTCATGAGGGAGTTTTTCCTTTCCACTGTCGCCTTCGTGCTTTCTCAAGATGAGAGTTCTGTGATGGAGATGGAGCTCCTCAGATAAATACTATTCACTTATTATTTTACATATAAATGTTTCTGTTCAGTGCCCTGAGATTACTTCTATTGTGACTTGGCGCTAAATAAATTGAATTGAAACTGAACTAAATTTTAGTAATGGGATCATTCATTGTACAATTCCACTGTATCCATCATAAAAGGTATAGTTCAGATATTTTTGAAGTGGGGTTCTTTGGAAATGTTTGCACAAATTATATCTTACCTGTAGTAGATGTAGTTCTTTGAATTACTTCAGTTTGGAGAAAATCTAAGTTAATTTCGGACTGGACTGATAATCTCATAGCTAGTCCAAGACCAAAATGGTTTGTTGTCATCTTTAAACAACTCCCAATGAAAATGTTCTCAGCAAATCACGAGAGGGTTAGATTCCATGTCCCAAGAGCCAATTTTGGTAAGCCAGGATCAGAGCGCCAAGGTCTCTGCCTTCAGCCACTGACTTCGGCCACTGCCCATGGCATCATGCACCCAACTTTTATGTCAAGTGGTAGGTCCACAGGAAGGCAAACCCATGCTGCTCCTTCGAGCTGAACCCAACCGGGCCCCATGGGTAGAGAACCGGTCACCAGGCGCTCGCCGACGAGCCCCTCCCCCACGCCTGGCTCCAGGGTGGGGCCCCGGTAACACACGTCCGGGTAAGGGACACTGAGTTCCTTGTTTTTTTCCGTCCATAAAAATCTTCTGAATCACTCTTTGTCTGGCCTTTCACCGAGGACTAATCTGCCTTGGGAGACCCTACCATTGCCCCCGACTGCATAGCTCCTAGGGTGCACAAACTCCTCCACCATGATAAGGTGGCGATTCAAGGAGGAGGAGTTTTTAAATTGGTTCTCTTATTTACTTTTCTTTTTGCCTTTATATGGTAAAAATGGAGCTTACTTATACAGTATAGTGCTTTCCAGCCCCCTATGAGGGGCCCCAAAGCGCTTTACAGCACCAGCCATCCACCCATTCACACACACATTCATACACTGGTGGAGGTAGTCTGCCATGCAAGGCGCCAGCCAGTCCCACCGGGAGCAACTCAGGGTTAAGTGTCTTGCTCAGGGACACAACGACACATGTTGTGGGAAGTTGGGATTCAAACCTCCAACCTTCCGATCGGGGGTTGGCTGCCACTACCACTGTACCACGGCCATGGTATTATATAATTATCTGTACCTCATCTCTGTCCTTATGAGTCCTCGAGGCTCAATGAAACTAACCTGTACCTGTATAAATAAAAGTTCAATGAAATTCCCATTGGTGAATTCAGTCTCAATGTTTGTTTAAGGGGGAAAAAAACAACTTTGAATAACTATATCAGGCATGTTTAAAATGTTTATAATAGAGAACGTACATTGTGAGTTGTGGACAGACAATATTATTGTCCAAGGAAAATCTACTGTTGCAGTTGTCATCATTCTTTGTTTGTAGCCAGGTCTCTCTTGTAAATGAGTCCCCGAGGCTCAATGGGATTAACCTGCATAAATAAAGGTTGAATGAAAAATGAGACAAAACTAGAGTTAAGGCATTATGTTTAAATTGATAAACCTAGATTACAGTTGTTAAATCTCAAAGGTACAAAGCTGAGTAAAAAAACAAACAGAAGTTTAAAGCACCAGTCGAGTCCAAATGATGATGATGACACTAATCGCACGTTGAAAGGCAGACAGGCTCTGATGACAGAACCAATCCCACTTAAACACATCATCAGAACAAGTTCAGCTGAGGAGATTACATTTCCATCCTGAGCCGTTTTCCATTTAGCACGTATCCTTTTACAGTTTAAAAGTTGATTCTCTGTGGAAGATGAAATTCAGTCACACAGAATGACATCAGCTGACTCAGCTGCAACTGCGTCGCTGACACGACTCACTTTTCTTAATGCTTTTTGGTTTAATTTACATGTAAAAGGCATAAAGCAACAGAAACAATTCATCACCTGCCAGTTGATTTTGACAAGTGCCTTTTTAAATAACACACATTAATGGTTATCGTCAAAGAATTCTAATTAACAGTTACATTCTCAGCTAAATTAAACACGTTTATTTCCCTAAGCAGTTGTGGGTTTGTCAGGAGGACATTAAAAAAAATAATAAATCCAATACACAATATTTAGCTGGTTCAAAATGATGTATTCATGAGGCTTTTTAATACAGTCTTCCAGCAAATAAATAAAACAAACAATACTGTACATAGGTAACACAATTCATGACTATTTTTCCTGAATCTTTAAAATATCCCACTGCTTTCTGACAGACTGTAGCACCAACATGTATGAACGCTTGTTCACACAACCTCTTCCTGATTCTAAATAGCTCTTAAGTGGATACATTTTTATCTAACGGTCTGTTTTCGTTCCACCTCATGCACCATGTGATGTGAATGACAATAAAGAATCTTGAACCTCGTTTTTGTACCGCACTGTCGTTTGGCTGATTTTAGTTGTTTAAACTTATGGCAAGTTTATAATTTATCATTGCTTTTTGGAAACATCCCTTTTCATTGTCAGATAAGAGCAGTGCAGATCAGAACATAATGTTTCTTGCAGTGTGGCAGCGTTTGAACCCTCAACAACAGCTGGATTGCTGCTGCTTGGACACGCTAGTCCTGTTAGCTGTCATCAAGTTTGTATTTCCATAGTTTCTTCTCACAGTTCTCCTCTTTGCTCATTTCTGATAACATTTCTTGAGTCTGATCAGATTCTCGTATCCAGAGAATTAAAATGGGGTTGCAACTCTCCTGCACATCCACAGAGATGCACCGTTTTCAATGTGCACCACTCCCTTCATGCAAAACATCACATTTTACCACCAAATATAATCCTTTGACTGGGCTACATGTGTCTGTGTGACAGACAGAGTCCCCCTGGATGATTAGAGGTTGGAGTTTGAACAGGAGTGGCAGCACTGCTTGCCGTAGAACTTGTGGTTACAGACTCCGTGCTGGGGCACCAGGTAGCACCAGGTGAAGTAATCCCTACAGGTGAGGTCTGTGGAAGAAAAAAAAAAAAAAGTAAACTATTTGTGGAAGTTTGTTCCTACATTGAAGACATCCTGGAAGAGATGAGGTACCTTTCTTTTCTGGCTGTGAGCAGAAGTTGGTGTTACAAGCCTGAGATGTTGGTGGTTTTAGATGGAGGGAGCAGCCAGAGGATGGTTTAACCTGAACCTGGCATTGGACCTTCCTGCTCTGAACCCCTCCCCCACATATTACTGAGCACTGTACAAGGAGACAAGGTGGTGACAATGGAGAGCTTCTGTCAATCACCAAAACTTGATGCTCGCCTAAAACAGGTCAGCTATAAAATCCCACTTTATTCCAACTCACCTGAGACCAGGGAGATGAGTTCCATCTTGGTGAAAGTGGAGCATGAGGGAGGGGTGCAGACGGATGGGAGCGATGAGTTTTCCTCCATTGATGGACTGAGGGAGTCGTGCGGGTGGGACACTCGGACAGGGTGCAGGGCCTCTGTAGCTCCACGGTGGGCTTGGGAACATGGTGGCACTTTTTGTCAGAAAGCTCTCGGTATTTTCCAGCAGCGTCCTTTAATATGAAAATCAAAAATTCAGTCAAAATCACCAAAAGCCATCACGAAAGCTGACAGTCTGCTACAAAAACACTTCTGTTTTTTACATAAGAGCCAGAATTAAAAACTGTCAATTAATAAATGTCATAATGTTCACACAAAGTTGTTCAATAATTAGAAATGAGAAAATCCTACAAAATGAACAAAGCAGACCTTCTCTGCACATTTGATGAGGCGAGCTTGATATCCACGGCCACACGTTGCTGAACACTGAACACCAAAAACAGAACAGAATATATATTTTAACACAAAACTACATATCCTGTATCTCTGCCCATCTTTACCAATGAATTTACCTGCTGCCACTGGGAGACGAACCACTGGAGCTTGCGTTGTTTCTGGCAGCGTCTGAGGAAACAGGATTCTTGACTGGCAGGTTTCTGCAGACCTGCACACTCGCCGTCAGGCAGCGTGTGAGTCTGAGCTCCTGTGCCGTTGCTCGAACACACAACAGTTCTCCTCTTCAGACCGCTGCCACACTTACGAGAACACTGCAAATAAAAAAAGAGACACGAGGCCCGAGGGTGATGCGTAGTGTTAGTTCATGGTTCATGGTAACGCACTACTGGCAAAACTGTTTTGATGCCCTTAGGATTGCTTCTCTGTTTTTTTGCAGATGATGTGGTCCTATTGGCTTCATCAGGTCATGTTCTACAGCTTTCACTGTAGCGGTTTGCAGCCGAGTGTGATGCAGTCGGGATGAGGATCATTTCCTCCAAATCCGAGGCCATGGTCTTGAACCGGAAAAGGGTAGAGTACCCTCTCCAGGTCGAGGAGGAGGTCCTGCCCCAAGTGGAGGAGTTTAAGTATCTCGGGGTTTTGTTCAAGAATGAGGGAAAACTGGAATGTGAGATCAATAGGCGGATAGGTACAGCGTCGGCAGTGAAGTGGGCGCTGTACCGGTCTGTCGTGGCGAAGAGAGAGCTGAGTCAAAAAGCGAAGCTCTCAATTTACCAGTCGATCTACATTCCTACCCTCATCTATGGTCATGAGCTTTGGGTTGTGACCGAAAGAACGAGATCTCGGATACAAGCGCAGGGTGTCTGGGCCTTAGAGATAGGGTGAGAAGCTCAGTCATCCAGGAGAGACTCAGAGTAGAGCCGCTGTTTCTCCACATCGAGAGGAGCCAGTTGAGGTGGCTCGGGCATCTGGTTAAGATGCCTCTTGGATGCCTCCCTGGTGAGGTGTTCCGGGCACATCCCACCGGGAGGAGACTCAGAGAAAGACCCAGGACACGCTGGAGGGACAATGTTTCTCGGCTGGCCTGGGAACGCCTTGGGATTCCCCCGGAAGAGCTGGCCCAAGTGGCTGAGGAGAGCGAAGTCTGGGCCTCCTTACTTAGGCTAATACCCCTGCGACCCGACCCCGGATAAGCGGAAGAGAATGGTTGGATGAAATTTAAAATGAACATTAGCTTGTTAAATGACAGTATACTCTGGATACTCTGGCACTCGCTCAAGGTGGATGCTCCTGCTCTCCCTCCCCCTGTTCTCCTCTTCTTCCATCTTTGCTCTCTGTGTTTGAAGCTCTTGGTACACATCTCCCAAACGAAAAATATGATTATGGATCTGGTGAGCTGGACTTTCAATGCGATCAACAAAAAATATTTTCAACAAAATGGTAGTGTCCTGGAGAACCCTCTTGTCCAGCTGAGACTCATGCTGCGGGGTATGTCAGAGTTCCATGGGGAGTTTGGCAGCTGATATCTTTCAGTCCTGTCTCAGAAGGATGCTGAAGACTATATTTGGATTCATGATGGCAAGAGTTCTGTTCTTTGGCATTGGCGGGGCTCTGTTGTATCGACATTTTTAAGAATACTTCGGCACCAGTTTCGGCCATGACATAGCTTCCGAGCCAATGCGAAGGTTTGGTTTGTGCTACGAGTAGGCTAGTCAAAATCAGCTGATTTTCGAGTTAAACCATAAGATGGAGGCAATTTGTGAGAATTGCAGGCCACCTGCAGCTCCTAAGACTCGTCAGCATGTTGGGATCAACCTTGAAGAAGGCTCATAACAAAAATCCATGGAGTAGATATCCATAAATTTGGCCATTTTGGACAGGAAATTTCCAGCAGGATGAGTCTGACGAGGAAAAACAGTCTGCCTAAAGAAAAAGCAACAATTGTGGCTTACTGTATCGGAATCTGACGCCCCCGTTTGGCCTCAGATACAACCTCAATATCAAATTTCTCCTGGGACATGGGTAACTAGGGACAAAAGCTTAAAGGACCACTGACATGATATTTGAACTTTGCATAGAATGGCACAACATATATATCTTGTATGATTGAACTATGTTCGTTTTTGCAAACAAACATAAATATATTAAAATTTCA
>JARVGV010001153.1:25812213-25823237 GCA_031762435.1 Hypsolebias longignatus | reverse complement strand
ACATAGTTCAATGATACAAGATATATATGTTGTGCCATTTTATGCAAAGTTCAAACATCATGTCAGTGGGGCTTTAATGTTGCAGGTTAACTGAAAGATGTAATATTGCTACTGTTTTTAACAAACTGCTTTCTCAACCTTTTGGTCCAGCATTTCTCTAGTTAAAGTAAAAATTGAAATACCAAGATAAACCTTTAACAGTATAAATGTAATAACCAAAATCTTTATTACAATAAAGTTTTAGAAACTGAGTTAAAAAAATAAAGATGTATGGAAAAAATATATACAATTTACATATTAAACAAAACACACTATTTCTCAATATCAAATATTTGAGAACACATCTAAGTTACTTCATTTTAACTTCACAGTTTACTTTTTTTTTGTTTTAACTGCTCTTAATCAGATTTTTTTTCTCTTTTCAGATACAGGTGTCGTACTATCCTCCTGGTCAGTATCCCAGTTCAGGCCAGCAGTACCGTGTGTCCCAGCCTATGTCCCATCAGGTGTCGTACCCAGCCCAACGCACACAGCCCATGCCTCAGCCTAGTCAGCAGTCAGGTGAGCACATGTCATCCTCTGCCACAACTGTACAACACTGTGAATAATGAACTTTTGGCTCTATTATAATTATTTTTGTTCTTATTAATAATTATCATTATGCAAAACTATACAATGAATTGACCTTGTTTTTGCTACTGCTGTGTTGTACTGCTGACTCCATTTTGAGTCTATGAAAACTATGTGAAAGGTTACATTTAAACAACCTTTTCCCTGCGGTATTTAACAAAGCCAAATAAGCTCGGGCAATTTAGCTCTCTCTAGATTTCATGGAAAACGCTGGCACACAACAGCTTCAGCATTTAGCGTTTTCAATTTATGGTTTGTGAAAGTGGACTGTGTGTTTGTACAGTAAGTGATAGGCAGTGTTGACAGCCTAAATGGACTTTGGGTTGAAATGGAAAGCAGCCAATGCACACAGCTAATGAACTTGGGTCAGAAAGACATTGCTTTTGTCTAGTTTGTGCTAGTAGATGTGAAAAAAAAATCTGTTTATTTTTTACATTTGAACTGACTTTAAATATATCTTGTATCAATAAACTTTGTAAAATTGAAGATATAATAAATGAAGGTGAAGACCTAGTGTTCTCAAAACCTCTGCATTTTTATCGGTTTCTTGTTAATGTCTTGGATTTTATTTTTCTGCCTTTAATTGTTGTCATCAGGTCTTCAGACCATAATACCCAGCCAGCAGCCAAGCTATCAGGGTATGATGGGGGTTCAGCAGCCTCCAAACCCTGGCCTTCTTAATTCCCAGAGGGCAGGTATGGGAGGTCAGATGCAAAGCATAATGGTCCAATATCCACAGATGCCATCATATCAGGTATGCACTCTACTTAATCTGCTGTATGTCACAAATTGTTAAATGAAAAAAAGTTTGTTTTCATATCAACATTTCATTCTGACAATAATTTAATTACTGCAGAATTGGCTGAACTTCAAGATGTGAGCTTACATGTTTTGCACCATCAGTAGCATTGCATCATATTTTCTCCAATTAAAGTTAGTTGTATTGATATAGTTGTGTTGTTAGTCAGTGAAGAGTAAATATTCTTCTGTTTGGCTTAATATATGGCATGTTTAAATTTGTTTAAAAAAAAAAAAACGTGAAACTACAGGTTTTAAGTTGATGCTTCTATTTTTAGAACAGCCATTACTTGCTTAACTTTGACAGCGGTCCATTATAACACTTGTTTCATTTCTGTGGCTGATTCGCTTCTTTCTTCATCCAGGTACCAGTGGCAAATGAAAATCAGCAGGTGGTGCAGCAGCAGTACCAGCAGCAGGTCATGGTACCAGTCAGCCAGTCTGTCCAGGGGCCCATGCCTGTCTACTACAGTGTTATTACACCCACACAGCAGAATAGCACAAGGTACGAGTAGATCCTATTCACACAAAAGAGTTGATGATGAAATATTTGTCATTCAGCCTTACAATACACGCTGTGCATTACATTAAAATCTTAATTTTTTATTGGCTTGTGTTTTCAGATTTTTATTTTATTTTATCAAGAAGTCTAAAATAACTCATTCATTAAGAAATGCAGAATATGATTTCAAATTATTGAAAGTGTTACACCTGGAAAATGATTGAACTGTATCTAGACATTAGGTTTGCTATTTATTTATTTTTATTTATTTGTGTTTTGCAGCCCGTCAGTAGGTTATCTGCAGCCCCCCAGCTCCGAGCAGTTTCAGATTACACAGTCGCCATCTCCCTGCAACCCTCAGCCATTGCAACAGCAATATTCAGGTGAGGTGTCCCATCAAGATGTTTTTAATAATAAATTATTTAATTTTGCAGCTGCGGTAGCTTGATGGTCAGTGCCGTGGTCTTGTAATCCTGAGGTTGCAGGTTCGAGTCTAGGTTGTGTCAGGAATAAAAAACAACAGACATAAAACAATTGCCAAATATTTCATGTGAGTTCGCTCGCTGTGGAAACCCCTGAAGAAGGGAGTAGCCGAAAGAAACTTACTTTTTTAAAATACACGTTAGTATTACTCCCCAAAACAGTACATGCAACATTTTGAACATGTTATTACTGTAGTTGAACAAAAAAAAAAAAAAAAGAATTGTGGCATTTTTGTCAGTCTGCTCAAACACACATCATTCAGACTAATCCTACTTTTGTTGACTGCCTGTCTGTTAAATCCCTGCAAAGATTAAAGTGGCGTCTGTCTTTGTACAAGTAGGTGAAAGGTATTCAGGTAGAAGTTTAGATAAAGGCATGTGGAGTTCATGCTGTAAAGTTGTAAATCGATGTACTTTAAAGAGGTAATGTTTGTTTGAAGAAACCAAGACAAACAAAGCTCACAAGTTTATTTTTGATCCAGTTCAGGCCTGAAGCTGATGTTGATCCGAACGGTTGCATTATGATTCTGATCACGTTAAGGTCACGTCTTTGAAATCTGTTATACTTTTGTGTGGTTTACTCAAGAGAATATTTATGAGCCATGTAAGGATTGTCATGGAGACCTGTGTATTAATTATATACTAGTATATTTCTGTTAGAATTTTCTAGTTCTTGGCTATTCATCATAGTACAATAGGTCACTGTGTAGTTTTTGACTTTTACAAATGGAAAATTGTTGGAGACCATACATTTAGATAATCTTTTGGCATTTGTTATTCCAAGTTAATATACTAGCAGACACACAAGACGGTGATCTTAAGCTAGAAAACCGGTCATGACAGTTTTATTACAAGTTATTGTCAGGTTAATTTAAAAGCTCCTTCTTTCAGCAGCCGTGCCTTCAGTAAATACTCTGCCCGTGCTGCAGGCTGGTTATAAGTCATAAACTATGCGTTTATTTTTTTTTCCTGGCTGTCTGTGCTCCCTTAGGAGTAGCTCCTCCTGGACCTGGGGTGATGGTCATGCAGCTCAGTGTCCCCAATGGACCACAGCCTTCCCAGAATCCTCCTCTGGTCCAGTGGAACCCATGCAAGTATTACAGCATAGAACAGAGAGCCAGTAAACCAGGAGAGCTCTACAAACCTGATAACACTCCACAGGTACATAAAAATCTCCTTGATAAGGGGTGAAGTCATTAAAAACACTTTGTTCCTTATTTCTTTTTTCCTATCACCCCCTAGTGCTCGTATGTGATATTACTTACTTAATAGAGTTTAGATCGGTGTGTTCTTTCAAATGGGTCAAGTTTATGTTGAATAAACAAATGCCTACCTAATTAGTTATTTTTTTTATGTGTTTAGGCCAGTAATCAGCTGACGAGTCCCCTGGCCTCCCCCACTCAATCTCCCACCCCATCTCCTTCTGGTAGCGTCAACAGCTTATGTCCAGGCCTGGGACCATTGCCCCTCATTTCCCAGTTTACCAGGCCAGGAGGTCCTCCTCAAGGTATGAGTGAACATTCAGAAATAGAAAAACATGCCTAAACCCAACAATTTTTGAATCTCCAGGAGATGCAGGTGATTAGAGAAGGAATGAAGAAATCATATTCATATATTTTAAAGGTAACTGTGGTAAAGTACTCTGGTAATGGTGGTAAAGTACTCTGTACAAATACAGTCAGATCGTATTTGAGCACAGCCAACCACAAACAGCTGAGCTGAGCTAACTTCTGCTGGTGCTGTATGTGTGTTGTTTTAATAACTGTGGACAAGTCTTTCCTAATTATGTTACAAACTGTGTTTTGGGAACTTTTTAGGACTTGTGTGAAAAAAAAAAAAACATACAAAAAAGTCCTTTAAAATTTAAGATATAATCATTTTAGTTTTATCACTATTTACTGAAGTTTACAAGACACTGTTTATAAAGCTGTTTTAGGTACAGTATTAGTATTCCATTTTAGTCATCTTTGTAAATAATTTTTTTTTTTTTTTTTGCAAAATGTTTGATAAATTTAGCAAAGTAAACTATTATGTAAAAAAAGTGTGAACAAAACTTTTAAAAAAAATCTGATTGGTTTAAAAAAAAGTTTTGCTTTGTTTATTTTTCAAGCAACACGTCTTTCTGTTACAGCTTTGTTTTTGGAAACCCCAAGGTCATGTTCTTTTTCTTTTCATAGTGACTTTCTAAATTTTGCCATGTGGCTCTTGGCTCTCAACCAAAAGTGATATCACTTCACCTCAACAGGTTCACATGACTGGCATCACGCCACCAGATCAAACCTGCAGCCATGCATGACTTCACCTCGTGCCTGTCCTTTGACCTATATTTACGCTCAGCACCACTGCGTCTTCACTGACAAATAGGCACCATTAGACAAAATCTGGGTCTTGCATCAGTCTGAAATTGTTGTTAGATCACCAACAAAAAATTGTCTTCAGCACACCAAAGTAAATACACAATACAACAACAAGACATTTTTTCATCAACTATGATACTTATCAGCTCTAAAAATGAACTTCTCAGTATTTTCCAGGGAAAATAGGGCATGTTTATTTTATTTTTTATTTTATTTTTTTACTCACGTCTTCATTTGGTAAAACTTTTCTGGATAACAATTGTATCAAGTCTGTATGTTAATGAAGACAGAGATGAGAGCAACACTTTAGGATGCTAACTAGATGTGTTGATTTTCTTGTTCTTTAGGTGATGGCCGTTACTCTTTGTTGGGGCAACCTCTTCAGTACAGTCTCTGCCCTCCACATCTCATGCATGGCCAGTCCTCCTACAGCTCCCACCAGGTCAGTACCAGCACACCTCTGTACTCTTAAAACTGATGTTAGGAAATAGGCAGTTACTTCTTCTTTCAGCTTTTCCCTCTTCAGGGGTCTGCACAGCAAGTCATCCTCCTCCATCTCACTCTGTCCTCACTCTATGTCCTCTCTAACTGCATCCATATACACTGCTTGGCCCCCCCAAAAAGTCTCCACCAAAAAAAAGGTTCATACACTAATATTTTGTTGGACCGTCTTTAGCTTTGATTACATCATGCATTCACTGTGGCATTGTTTCAGTAATCTGCAATGTCCCAAGATCTAGTTCATCCAGTGTTGCAATAATTTTTCACCAAGATATTGCATTGATGACGAGGCACTAGGCATGATGGGTACATCACTTCACCTGCCTCTCTTTTTACCCTAATGCACCAATCACTCTGGAACAGGGTAAATCTGGACTCATCAGACCACATGACCTTCTTCCATTGCTCCAGAGTCCAGTCTTTATGCTCCATACAAATTGAGGCCTTTTTTTTTCTGGTTAGCCTCACTGATTAGTGGTTTTCTTAAGACTACACAGCTGTTCAGTCCCAATCCCTTGAGTTCCCATCTCATTGTGAGTGTGGAAATACTCTTACTTTCACTGTTAAACATAGCCCTGAGTGCTACTGTTGTTTTTCTTCTGTTTGATTTCACCAAAAGTTTAAGTGATCGACAATCACTATTATTCAGGATTTTTTTTCAGGACACATCTCTTTCTTAAAGACGATGGGTCCCCACTGTCCTTCCAGTTTTTAGTAATGCGTTGGACAGTTCTTAGCTCAGTTTTAGTTGTTCCTGCAAGCTCCTTAGATGTTTTCTCTGCTTGATGCCAATGATTTGACCCATCTCAAACAAACAGACATCTTGACCACGCAATGTGTCTTTCAACATGGTTGTTTCAAAGATTCAAGTTGTTTTATTTGTCATTCGCACCCATACACAGATAGCTATTACAATACTTGGGGATATAAAAATAAAAAATTAAAGCAATCTATTAATGCAGCATGGGCATTGAATCCAAAACATTATCGAAGTGTTTCAATCAGATGCAGTATCCCACACAGGAATGGTAACTCAAGGAACAGAAGCAAACCTAAAAGTGAAAGAGTTCTCCACAACTTCTCCATGTTTTTATTTTTTATTTAGCGCATCTTTGTTGGTTGTGAAATATGAAACTTTCGAATTAGCTTTAAAAATACTTTGTGGTGATGTCAAAGCCAAATGAGCAACTATCCCCCCAAATTAATCTCCAGTCAGATATTCTTTCCTCTGCTCCCTACTGCAGGGGCAACACACAAAAAGATTAGGCAGTCATTTTACGTTGGATGCCCTTCCAGATGCAACCTGGGTTCGAACCTGCAGCCTCAGGATTACAAGTCTGCGGCGCTGACAGAAAAACATTGACATACCCTGAAAAATCTGCTCTAAACCCATAAAAATGACACAAGACTCCTGCCAGGTCGACCAGTCCTGGCTTTCATCAAAGCCAGAAAAAAAACAAGAATGTTTTCCATATGTTTGGAGGCTCAGAAACGTTGTGTTTTACAGTGTCAGCAGCGGCTCACGCTGTAAAGCTTCCCCTTTTTCTCTGACATCACACACACCCATGCTCAGACACACATGTGCACGAGCAGTGCAATACTTTGCAGCCATGCAGCAACTGGTATGACATGAAACCACGAAGCAATACCCTCTGTGCACATTTCTGCCTGAACCATTTGTTCAGTAAATGCAGTGCAGCTGATTGGACGCTTGCCAAACATTTGAACTCTGTCTCAGAGAATTGTTCTGGTTTACAGCAGGGGGCTCCAGTATGGGCGGTGCTGGGTTAGAAGACAGTGGCAGATTCAGAAATAAAGGAAAAATAATGTATTTTGATCCCATTGAATATATTTACACCTCAGGTGAACTGAATGTATCTGCTGTGGGGAGGGTTTTAACCTCTGAAGCACAAACCTCCTGTATGTCTGCTTCCTGTCTGACAACTTTCTCTCCTGGCTGTCTGTCTCTATCAGCTTGGCTGTCTCTGAAATCATCTGGGGATGTACAAAGACAAGGATCTGACACAGAAAAGGAAGCTTTTTTCATCAGTGGTATGTTCTGACACACTGGGGCATGCCTAGTAAAGTTATTGGAGCAGGTACAAATCATGGAAATTTCTCACTTAATTACCATAACTGAACAAGTATATACATGATAGGTTCTAAAATATGTTCAGATATAAACTCAAACTAGACATGGAATGACAATTTGTACTCATATCATTATAACATCAATAATAAAATATATCTTAAATGTACAAAAAGAAAAAAGTCTCACCAAGGGTTGTCTTAAAAAAATCCTGGTAGTTGTAGAACAGCCAAAGCTCAGATTTGTGTCTTGTTGAATTGTCATTGAAGGCTTTGAAACAAACAGTACATGGCACGATGGTGAAGGACTTGTGAGGAATTGTGGACACTTTCAGGAAGCTGATGTCAGAGACTGCTGACAGTTATTATGAAAGCCGTTTTTCTGCCAAAGAAATCAAAACGAGGTTCAAGGCCATGAATGTGCTGGATTTTCACCCAAAATATTAGTTTAAGCAGGAGTTTTGCTAACTCAGTGACCGAGGGAAAAGGAAGATCGGCAACAGTTCTTTCTAGTTTTCTTGAGGTTTTTCATCTTTAGACCTTTGTCCATCCAGCCCTGCTTCTCCTTTCTGGGTCGCAGGGAGGTGGGATCTGCAGTATGTCCAACAGTTAGTGTGTGAGAGAGGTGGGGGACACCCTGGACAGGTCTCCAGTCCATCCATCACAGGTACACAGAGCCAATCATTCACTCTCTCATTCACACCTAGGGACAATTTAGAGTTACCATTTAACCTAACAAACTTGTATTTGTAAACACTAAAGTATTAGTTTTACGTACTGAACAGGTAAAAAAAAAATTAGCATAAACAAACGTTAAACTACTTAGATGACTGTCATGCCATCCATGTCACACGCCCTCGTCTCCTGCATGAAGCTGCATCGACCAATCGCATCTTGTCGTGTACAAGTAGGGTAGTAAGCCAGTAGTTCTAACGGACTATTACATGCACACAGACAAGAACAAGCTTGTCAATTTTGCTAGTGTACTTAAAGTTGGCGAAACCTCATTTAGCTAAAGCTAATTCCGTCAGCAGTTTCCAAAGTAAGCGTAATGTGCTAATCTGCTAAATGAAAAATTAGTTCCACTGTTAACAAATGAGTGGAACTGTGCCCATCACTGCCGTACATCTTGGATTTATCAGCTCTGAATATATTTCCTCTAAACATTTACAGATGGTGCTGAAATCTGATTACTCTGTTCCCAGTAGTTTGTACTTTTTAAATTTCAGAAGACAAATTGTAATTTTACTTTATTTTAAGCAAAACTTCACCAAGAAAGAAACATTTATTCTAGTCAGGGGAAGGAAAAAAAAGAACGAAAGAAGAATGAGAGATGAGAACAATACTGCAACCCTTCAGTTTTATTGACTTACATGCATTTAAAACCATGAGCGTGTTGTTGTTTTTGGCTAGATCTTTGGATTGGGACAAAATGTGTTGTTTTTGCTATTGTTAAATTGTTTCCAACCAGCAGATGTTCTCATGGTTTTTATGTATTTTTTTTTTTCCTTCAACTTGTCACTCACCATCTGTTCACTGTTTCCTATTAGGAACACCTGCATCCACTTACCTGATTAGCCACAGTTAGTATTAAAATGTTAGATTTCCATGAGCTGCAGCCAGATTCTCTGGCTAGTTTCCCATCTGAGCAGCTTGAGATGATAAATCATCATCATCCATCCTGGGGTACCCAGTACATATTTTGTTTTGTGTTTACCGTATAATTTTTATGACCAACCTGGGTTGTTTACTGGTTTTTGCGTTCCCTCCAAACACTACCGACACATTCACTTCCCATCCTTCATTTTGCATTCTGCTCACCTCAAACCAACACTAAAAGGTTGCGGGTGGGAGATGTGTCTACACATTGATTGTGCAATGAAGAAGACTTGTATAACCGCTGGGGTATTTTGGAGCGTGGTCATTCCACTGCAACTGTGACCGAGGCGAGGAGAAGGGATGAGTAAATCTGTGGAAATAAAGTGATTTGTCTGTAAGGAAACGTAGGAAGCTGAGATTAGGATTTAAGATTTAAATTACACTCACCCAGCCCCGTCACTAAAGTCCTAACATTCCTTGAAGGAATGCCCATCACCTTTCATGCTAGAGTTTTAAACTAAGGCCATCTTATAAGAGGGAGGGAGTGACAACAATTTTAGATTAATCTTGCAAATTCCATTTTGCACAATCTCATGAGATGTGTTCATCTTGAAGAAGACTCTAAGGTACTACCACACCAAACTGCAAGTTAATCAGTTGTAAAACTACAGTACATCCAGTATAACTTCAGTGAGTTCTATTAAATTCTGTTCAATGGTTCATATTTCGTTAACACTGCTGACATACACACATGCATGTACACAATGAGGTAAATATAATTGTGGTTTCATGCCAAAGCACACTGCTACACATCAAAATGTATTAAAAAATCCACAAGATTTGGTTGTCTTCTTTCACTTGAGTAAACGTTCTGGAAAAACTTGATTAGTTTAGTAATTTTTACAGCTCTGAAGTGGAAACTTGGAAATAAGATTGATCGTTTTAAAAACACTTACATTGAACTAGATAATGTGCTGGACATGTCTGACTCCAGATTTAGCTCTCTATAAAAGCCACTGATTAGTGAAATTATTGATGTCAGAGCTTGACATCAGCTAGCCCTAACAGTGTTGCAGCGTGGGAGGTCTGGTGTGGACTCAGTTTGATCCTGTATGCAGTTATGGATCATAATGAGATGTGACCTCAAATTTTCTTGATTAATCTGATTTATAGTAGTAATCATCATGTTTGCTGTTCAAGTAGTGCTTCAGGTAATTAATCCAATCAACAGCTCATTATTTTTAAGGAACAATTGTCTTATGAAAACAGGCTGTATTGTTCGCATGAAGTTCTGTAAATCCAACATGAACGTCTGCATAATCAACATAAACTAGAAGTGTTTTATTGATTTTCATTTTAAGAGATCTAAAAGTCATAAAAGCAGTTTTTACAGCTTAAACATTATTTTAAAAGTTGCTGCAACACTTACAGATGCAAAAGTAATAGGAGCACAACTCCTAAGTTTTTGAATTGAAACTAAAAATGAAGGTCTGAAGAATCGTACTAATTACTGGGAGTCAGCTGTTAGTGATCACTGGGGTAGAAAGAGCATCTCTGGAGGGGTGGATCTTGAAAACAAAGTGGCTAGTCTTATGACCTTCTGTAGGGGTGAGGGGCTGGTAAAGTTCACCACCTTTGTGTTGTGTAAGCAGCCCTGTTAAATGAAACTGACTTCATCCTGGGCAGGAAAAAAACCTGCAACTGATTATAGAATATGGCAGTGAGACGTATTAGACACGTTTTTCTAGAATTCGTTGTATGTTTAACCAGAAGCAAGTAGAATTTTTTTCAGAGTTGTAAATCATAAAATCTAACATAGTAAAATCAATATAGTGCTATTAGCACAAATGTTTGTTAAAAAAAAAAAAGTCTGAACCTCATACTTGAATTTTGCAGAAATGTTGGTTAAACCCTGTGCCAACTGCTAATGCCGGTCTGTCTGCCTGCACTGTACAGTACAGTAGTTTTATTTTAGGGAGAACAAACAAACTAAAGCACCCATTTATCTACACTAAAATATTTGAATATCTTCAAATCTTCTGGGAACTGACATCTGGCTGAGGTTTA
>JARVGV010001153.1:25668273-25680796 GCA_031762435.1 Hypsolebias longignatus | reverse complement strand
CTAATAAAATATCCTCAAAAAAAAAAAAAAACATAAAATGCTGCATAAAAAAGGCAACGTAATGTGTGATGACGTCACTGGGGGCGGCACCGTAAGTCCGAAATGCCGTAAGTCGATGGCGCCGTAAGTCGGAGACTGCCTGTATTATTTATTATTGTTTATTAATCAAGCTGTTTTGTCGCTATGTTTCCTTTTAATTTTTTCCTTTAATTATCATTTTGTTTTCACTTATACAGTAATGAAAAAAAAATGTTTGCATAATTTACGATTATTTTTGTCATTGTTGTCTACTGTTGCCATCACTCTTTGATAAAATCCGGGTCCCTCTTGTAAATGAGTCCTTGTGTCTCAGTGGGACTAACCTATTTAAATAAAGGTTGGCTGAATTACTGAAGGAAATGTTGGACTTACATTTACAAGTACGCATTTAGTCTGATCTGGACCATAATAGACTGAAATTGATAAAATTGATTTTATGATCTTTTGCTTGCAGCTAATGCAACTCCTGCTATTTGTACTTTTAAGAAAGCACAAATATAGAGTACTGAAAAACTGACAGCAATCTAAAGGTTTGAAAATAAAGTTTGCCGCAATGAGATTTTTAAGATCGAAATTGTTTTGAAATGGCAGCGATCCACTTTGCTTCTGGGCCAGCTCCAGTAAACTGTTAGCTCATTAGTTTGCTCGAATCTATGCTCATTGCTCCAAACTGAGGTTGTTCAGAGAGCTAACTATAGCGGGAAGGATAATAATTGCTTATCACTTTTCAACAGAACTTCACTTTAAGAATTTATTTTTATTTGTAATAAACTTTGCTTTTTTCCAAAGACTTCAAAATAACTTTTGGACCTATTATGAGCCTAATTAAAACACATTTAGATGTGATTTTTGCTTGAGAAAAACAGGGCGATCTCATCCGAACTCCAAGACAGGAGAGTGAAAACACACCACAGCCGAGCCTGAAGCTCCCTCTGCCTCCTATCTAGTCATATCAGTTGCCTTTAATAACGAGCTTGCCGGCTGATGGTATAATTAGACAGCTAACATCTATTTTAGGAGCCTATTGAGCTTTCTAATTAGCAGCAGATTAATGGGCAGCGACGGCTGAGCTACACAACGCCAACAACAGCGACCCACTGTTACCTTCAGCTGTGCACCGCCCAGGGGCGAGGAAGAGGGGTGAAGACTGATGAGTGCATATATGTGTGTGTGTTTGTGTGTGTGGATTGGATTGGGGTGTGAGCATTCGGGGTTGAAGGTGAACGTGGTTTGTGATATTGTTGTAGCAGTTGGCACTGTGAAAGAAAGTGTTTCAGGGTTAGGTCAGGGTTTCTTCTAGTTCACGTGTGAGTGTGCGTTTTCCGAGGGAGTGCCCCCTCAGGGCCTTTAGACACACTGTGAGGCATTGAAAGTCTCACTCTGGGGGTGCCGAAGCACTAATTCTAATTATCACCAGATTACAGAGATAATGGGAGACCCTGCTGTCAAGAATCTAACACCTCTCCCTCAAACTGCTTCTCCACTGCCCCGTCTCCCTCGCCGATCCATTTTACAGCCCAGCAGTCACCGGGCTCGGTGAGGGCTGAAGAAAGAGTGCTCGTGGAGAGAATGAGGTGCAGAATGAGCAGTTTTCAGAGTATTAGAGAGGCAGAGTGAGTGAGGAGATTGAAAGGGGACCAGAATTGACAGGAGGTTGAACATGAGTGAAAAGGAGTTAAGGAGAAAGTTAGAAAGATATAGAGAACGATTTAGTGATAAAGAGAGACTGCAAGGTGAGGGGGATAGGGAAGCAGAGTCGGGGCAGGAGCGGAGAAAATCTCCCTCCTTTCAAACTTAATGCAGAGGCACCAAAACGCCAGACACTCGTCAGACTGTCGGTTCGGCGCCGTTCAGTCAACCTCAGTTTCAATTCCTGGTCTTAGTTCACTGATACATTCAAAGGCTTGAGAGAAACAGAGAAAACTTTCTTTAAATGTTCTCGTAATTCATTTTCAATGTGAAACACCAACAAATACAGAAGTGTTCTTTGTGATAAGATTAAAGATTTTACATCCATTTTATTTAAACAGAAAGGAAATAATAATAATAATAAAAAATCAATCAATCCAAGTCCGTGCTCAATAATTCATGTAGAAAATCCAACAAAGTTCAGTCAGGTCATCGGGATGGTTACCTTTTTTTTTTTTCTTTTCTTGGAGATGTTTCATCCTTCATCCAAAGAACTTCATCAGTCTGAGGAGCCACAACAAACTGAGTCTCACAAGCAGCACACCCACACAGTGGACCAGCAAATTGGTTGGTCCACTATGTGGGTGTGCTGCTTGTGAGACTCAGTTTGTTGTGGTTCCTCGGACTGATGAAGTCCTTTGGATGAAGGACAAAACGTATCAAGAACAACAACAAAAAATAACAAAACAAAAAAAAAAAAAAAACCTGTCCATATGACCTGATTGAACTTTGTTGTATTACATAATGACTTTAAAAAGTAAAAGGGTGAATCAACTTTGGTGAAACTACAATCTGTGTCTTCTGTTCTGAACACCCTGACCCTTTTAAAACTTAATTCACTTGATTTTGACAAAGCATCGGTCAGTGTTGAAAAGATTTGTTCACCTTCCATTGTGAGATTCATTATCAACAGTTAACATATGTAGTTTCTTTTTTTTTTTTTTTTTTTGATTTTCAAAACATATTGGGTTTATTGGGCTGTAAAAAAAAAAAAAGTTTAAAATCAGTAAAACTGAGAAGTAAGTAACTATCCCAACAGGAAAATAATTCAAAGCTTTGGATTGTGCGATGTGCAGCGATGGAAATGTTTTGCAGAAATGTGAGGTTTAAGGTCAGGGAGTGTCTCCCTGTGGAGCTGCAGTAAACTGATTCTGTGCCAAATGGCCTACATCACACTGTTCTGCCAATCTGTTGGAGTTTGGCACTAAAATGCACCTGCAGATATTTGAGGGGGGGTGAGGGGTTGTTTGTGGGTGCTTTATCACTGCACCCACGACAGCTTTTATTTCAAACTTCTTTTACTTGAAGAGGCAGATTTTCATCAGTCTTTGAGCTAATGTTGCAAACGATTGAGCAGACATTAAAAATTGAGTGTCGTTGAATGAGCGTGTGTCCCCGCTCCAATTTCCCCCCACTTTACAAAACATACTGGGCCTACAGTCAGGGCCATATCAAACAGAATTACTGAACGCATAAAGTCAAATGTCCTGAGTTGAGCGCTCTCTTTAAATGACTCTTCATCACTCTGATGGATTTATTACGATGGAGAATCCTTTTTTTAAATTCTCAAATGAATCCATTGGAGACTCTGATAGAGGCCATAAAGAATGACATATTTATCTTCAGGCTAGGTGGTTTGACAAGGACAGCCATGGTGAGTTATTACAGTATACAGGATGGGGGCTTGGCTCTGCTGGATGTTTGTGAAGTGCACCACTGTGGGAACCAAATAACCACTTCTTTACGGGACAATAATGCATGTCCTTGTGTTCTGCTCATAAAAAAAAAATAAAAAAAAAAAAATACAGATTTCAGAATAGCACATAAAAAAAAAAAAGTTATGAACACTAAAGCAGTTCAAAAGTGGCTATTTCTTTTCAAATAAGCACCAGGACATTTAAATTTCTCAACCATGATTCCTAACGTCTTATTAGTAACAAGTACCAGTAAAATTGATCAGGCACTGTTTTATTGACACCAGTATCATAAATCTAGTAAATGAAGACATTTATCACAGTTTTTAGTTTATTATGCATCTTAGATCATTTTCCTCAGTGGACATAACTCTCCAGTCTCACTGAATCACCCCTCTCCCCCAATTAAGCAAATTAAATATTGAATAGCAATACAAGTTATTGAAATTCCATGCCTATTCAATTTCCAGGAATCATATGTCAAATGTACTTTTTTTTTTTTGTTGTTCTAGTGCAAAGTGACACTGTGATCACTGAGCAGTATACAAACACCAGCATAAGGGTAACAATAAATCACCACAATGATAGTAATGATCATTTGTTAACAAATATAACCTTAAAAAATGTGCTTTTCAGTTTGTTTATGATTTAATAAACATGATTTTTGTTTTACTTTCTTGGTAAAAATAAGAAGTTTACGGCAGTTCTAAGCAGGCCAGCACAGTGGCACAACTGGTGGAGCTGAGTCAAATTCAGGTCTGGGGACCTTTCTGGGTGGAGTTTGCATGTTCTCTCTGTGCATGCATGGGTTTTCTACAGGTACTCTGGTTTCCTCCCACAGACCAAAAAACATGCATGTTCGACTGATTGGTGACTCTAAATTGTCCCTAGGTGTGTGAGAGAGAGAGTAAAATGTTTGTTTGTTTTGTTTGTCTCTATGTGTCCCTGTGATGGACTTGGGACCTGTCCATGGTGTCCTCCGCCTCTTGCACAGCAACTGCTGGACATGGGCACCAGTGACCCCTGTGACTCTAAGATGAAGAAGTAAAGATAATGTATGGATGGATAATGTAATATTAATAACAATGCACTATGTGTTGTCATCATTGCATGCTCCCAATGGTGAAATTGGCTCCTTGCATTTAACCCATCACATCTGGGATACACACAGGTGGAACAGTGGGCAGCAGTTGAAAGTGCCTGGTGAGCAATTGGGATAGGGGTTACTGCTCAGATACACCAAGATGTGCAATGACTGGGGACTGAGCCTGGGACTTTCGGGTCGCAAGTTCAGGGGCGGCGCCAGGGGGGCGCTGGTGGGGGTGGGGGGGGTGGTGGTGGGGGGGGGGGGGGTTGGCAGGATGTGCTAGAGCTTCTCCTGGAAAAGTCATAGCACTCCCAAGAAAACATCATATTACAGTATTATTGTTATTTTATTTTTCATCTACAAAGGTAAGTTCATATTCTTTAATATGTGGTTGTTGTGATATTTTCCTCATAAAACACAACTAATTAAACAAAACAAAACAAAAAAAAACAATCAATGATATGCTGAGTTAAAACATATCTGTTCACACAACAGGAAATGAACCTCCGAAATGCAAGTGAAAATTCAAGTTACTGAAAGTTTGGTAAACATTTGAAAAGTGCAAGAAATGCAAACAATGGACCATTTTCTATTACCCAAATTGCCTAGAATGGAATCAGATAAGGAGGATTTTTTTTTTTTTTTTTTTTTTTTGGAAGCAGACTGCAACCAACAAATAAACAATAATTTGGAAGGATCAATCATACTGCCATCCTTCCACATCTATGGAGAATGCTGCTAACGCTAGCACTGGACAGCTGGAGGATGGAGCCAGCACTTTTTCAGCTACCTTTGTGCAGTTCCCGGTGAGTCATCTTTGTGGTCTATCCTGGTCTTATCCACCAGCAGAACCCCAGAAAGTGACCTGGTGCTCTCAACACTGACCCGGTAAGGAGCAGGAACTGGTTACATGATGCCTTGTTCTGGTCATGTCATTTTTAGCTGATGCAACTTGATAAATCATTTTCTGGCTTGCAGTGATAATAAATGACTTATCAGAACACATTAAATAACTTCTTTCAACCAAAATCCAAAGTAAACTAGTTACTAAAATAGTCAAAATTTGTCTAAATTCATTTGTGTATAAAGCTAAAATAATTCCTGCTCAGTCAATTTTGCCTTAGATAAGAGAATTAAGCCTTGACTGATTCATTATTATTGTTTGTTTATTATTGTTGTTGATTGTTAGTAGAGATGCATCAATCCACTTTTTTTTTTTTTTTTTTTTTTACTTCCGATCCAATCCCGATCCCTAAATCTGTATATAGGCCAATACAGATACGTTCCGATATCATCATTATTATTGATTTTATATGAGGCTGTTAGACTCATGAAAATTACTGTGGAAAAAAAAATCAGTGTATTGCCACTTAATTGTTGATATGTGCTGCTGACTGTCCATGATGCTGATCTCATGCTGCTGATTATTTCATGTTGCTGTGCTTATTCGTCCTCATTTGCTCACACAGACTCAAGTTTGTGCTGTTGTTATTTGGCACATTATTTTGTACTAGTAGTGCTTAGTGTATTCTTAGTTTAGTGTATTCTTAGTTTAGTGTATTCTTAGTTCATATCTTAGATCTTATTACTGTTTTTCTTTACAATTTGTATTTTTGTTGGATGTAACCGGGACCCTGTGTACATAGTTTTGTTCCACCTCATGTACCACATGTGATGTGAATGAAAATAAAGAACCTTGAATCCTTGAGAGTCATCCAGAACACGTGTTTCTAGTGCTAACAGGTTGTGCTTGATCCTATTGAAAAAAAAACAAAAAACAACCAACATTATTTTGTGAGTAAAGTACCTCCTGCACCACTGGACGGAATTTGATGAAACAGCCAGAAATTAATCTTGAAATGTACATCTACAACAGAATAACTTCTGGAAAGCAATTCAAGATGTTTGTCATGGTGAATCAATCTCAGCAAACACAAAAATAGCTACAACTTAGTCAGTTTCACAGAGAGTGAGCAAAGATTTATTGTGGCAGGTGAAATTTTCCCCAACCAGAGCAAACAGATCTGTGAGGTCTTTATTTAAAGCTTTAAGCTAATTGCACATTTTAAACATGGCTTTAAAGTTTTAAGGGTATCTACATACTTACATTATGTTTAGAGTTCAACTATGACCAAACTTAACGAATGACACAATTGTAAAAATAAAAATAAAAAAAAAACGTTCAATACAGAAACAACTGGACTTTATTTGTAGCAAGAAAACGTTTCACGCTTCATCCGAAGGGCTTTTTCAATTCAAAGAAGCAGGTTTGGGAGAAAGGCTTTTAAAGGCTAACACACACACACCCACACACACCCACCCACACGCACGCAGGCACGCACGCACGCACGCACACACACAAACAACACAAAATACCTATGCAAATTGACAAATCACACCTCACACCTTAAACAGTAGGGGTTTCTTAAGGTCATTGTTCGTCTAATTCACAGATGAGACTCCTCTGTTATCATCATTGTGTGAAAAACGTCTGGGAATCAGACCCAAAGCTGTATTATATGTTTAATTGCATCAACCGGAGTTCACGTGTGGATGAAAGGCCAAACTGCATGATAAACTATTCGGTTTTACTGATATCCTGCTACGTGTGTACAGGGCCTTATACAGCTTTGGGTCTGATTCCCAGACGTTTTTCACACATTGATGACAACAGAGGAGTCTCATCTGTGAATTAGACGAAAAATGACCTTAAGAAACCGCTACTGTTTAAGGTGTGAGGTGTGATTTGTCAATTTGTATAGGTATTTTCGTGTTGTGTGTGTGTGTGTGTGTGTGTGTGTGTGTGTGTGTGTGTGTGTGTGTGTGTGTGTGTGTGTGTGTGTGTGTGTGTGAACCTGTGCCTCCAGTTGGTCTTCAGTCAGTGACATCATCTCATCGTACGTCATTGTGGAGAACAGGGCAGCGTATTTATGAAGACGAAGACTCTTCAGCCACACAGGAACATCTGTGCAGGAGACAGCAGACCTCACTCGTGCTGAAATGCAGTCATTATTATCGTCCCAGAAAATTTACAACACACACCCCCCAACTACAATATGTGCAAACCTGTTAAAATCTGTTAAAACACTCGTCAGCTTCCTGCTGAACGTGTTTAATGACACTTGCACGGCTGAAGCAGCTGCAGTGTCATGATTAGACATGTTTGTATTGATTTACAGATTAAATGGACACCAGTTGCTGCACTGTTCAGTTTAACAGGCATGAGGTGACAAGTAGTTCAATTAGAATAGAACTTTATTGTCATTGCACCTAAATACAACAAAATGTATAAATCAATTATAAAGAATGGTTAAAAAAAAAAAAAATTGTTCTGTTTATATCTGTTTTGTTTTCCTTTGCTTATTTTTCCAGACTTCAGAATGCAAGATCAAATGATAACTTTTTATCCATCCATCATCTTTACCCGCTTCTTCCTTTTAGGGTCACGGGGGTCACTGGTGCCCATGTCCAGCAGTCACTGTGTGAGAGGCAGGGGACATGCTGGACAGGTCTCCAGTCCATCAAAGAGACACAGAGACAAACAACCACTCATGCATGTTTTTGTGTTTTTGGTCTGTGGGAGGAAACGAGTATCCGAAGAAAACCCACGCATGCACTGAGAGAACATGCACACTCCACACAGAAAGGCCCAGATGGGGATTTGATCCAACAGCCTTCTCACTGAGAGGCGACAGCTCTACCAGCTGGACCACCGTGCCACCCTAGTTTTAACTCACAGGTGTATACTGTATACAAATGACCAACATCTATCCTGTAGCCTCATACTCATATTTCTCCATCTTGAACATTTTCTCATGAATTCACATTAAGATAAATCCTAATCTTGTGAAGGAAGCAGATTTAAAGATCACATCAAAGTAAATGTTTAAGAAAAACTGTTCCACAGCCAGATTATTTGCAAATAAGCATCACTTATTAGGGCAGATGACTTATGCCCTACTACTAAATAAATGAGCTAAACACACTTAGAGGAAAGCAGCATGGCAGAGCAGAGCAGTGATTAGAGCCGTTACCTCTTAGAAAGTAGGTCAGCAGGTGAATGGATGGATAAATATTAAACTTGTCTTTTTTAATAAGACAGATACTTGGTGGTCTGAGAATGACTTGTATGTAGTAACTGTTTTATAGATCTGTTGACCTCTCTTGACCTGATGGAGCTAAGACATAAGACTTTTCAGAAAAACAATAGCAGTAACCATCAGAACAATGGATCATGTTCTACTCACCCCTCATGCCACTCCCATCCTCATGGAAGGAGCTGCGATGCAAACCTGAACTCCCTCCTAAACCAGCATCATCCAGATGTTCACTGCCTCCACTGCCTGAGGAGGCGATGCTACTCTGTGGGGAGAGAGGAGCGTGGTCTGGAGCTGGACCTCTTGCAGTCCGCAAATCCTCCTGGGACAGCCATACGTGGCCCAGAGATTGGGTGTTGGGGCCATTGATTGGAGGGGTGAGGGATACCGAGCGCTTTAGGGGGCTGTGCTGCTGACTTACACTTCCACCTGTAAGAACTGCAAAACAAAAGGGGGATTGTAAGACACGGTGACTAAACAATTCTCACAGACACTTCTTTGATGCAACCCACTGTAACTGAGTGAACGTGTCCCTGTTGGAAGGATTCAAAGCCCTGCCAGGTATTGAAGTGAACACTACCTCCCACATTGCCCTCGATGTGTCCCAAGACCTCTGTCTGAAAGCTGCATAAAATCAATGCAGAGCAATTATCCTTTGGGCAGCATGGCAGAGTGGCTCACAGCAAGAAGGCCATGGGTTCAATCCCCAGTTTGGACCTGGGGTCTTTCTGTGTGGAGTTTGCATGTTCTCTTCATGTTTCCTCCCACAGTACAAAAACATGTATGTTAGGCTGCCTTCAGGCCCAGGCTTCCCTTGGGAAACATCTGTGATCTCAATGGGATTTGCCTGGTTAAATAAATGTAAATGAATAAAAAACATCCTCTGGGAGTCTGAGTGTGTGAAACTCTAGGTTTCTTATACAGTTTCTATTAAGAAGTCTACACACTAGTCCAGACTCTTGTGCTGGTCCAAAGCCCAGGTAAATGTGAGGGTTGTGTCAGGAAGGGCATCAGACGTGAAACACGTTTGCCAAAACTATAATGCGAGTTCACCAAAGTGGAGTGAGACAGAGCGGGATGACTCATTGTGGCGACCCCTGAAGAGGGAAAAGCCAAAAGAAGAAGAATACAAAGTTAAAAAACATCCAGTTCCTTCTGTAAAATTATTCTACCATTCAGAGTAAATTTAAAAAATAATAATACTTTAAGGCATAGCCAAGCCTAAATGTTAAATTGACCTAATGTTAACATTTGGGATAAGTTATCTGTTGTATTTCTTTATTTTTAGTATCTTAGGTTTACAACGTGTTTCTCTTTAATAAATAGTTGCAGCTTAGCGTTTCCATTTTGTATAAAAGCAATATGAAAAAATGCTCTGCATATTTAAGCACCATTTTAATTTTTACCTGTTAGAAACTGGAACAAACATGTTTGTTTAAATTCTTGTTGCATTCAAACCCTTTATTCTTTTGGTCATTAAGATTCAAATAAATTGACAATAAAATGCTGAGTTAAAAAAAAAAAAGGTGTAGTAATCGAAACACAAACACAATCTAATTATTAAAATGAGCTCCAGCATCCTAGAGACAGCTCGAGGGTGTCAACAGAATAAAAAGGTGCTGAGCCAAAGAGCTTTTTGTGTCGCCTCTCTGACGGGGTAAACTGCCACCAATACTCCAGCCTCTCCTCCTAGTCCTATATGTGGTCCTCTCACTGTTGGGGCTATGTATAGGACTTCATGGAGACCGTTTAAAATAGCTGCCCAGCTAACATTTCAAGTTCCAGTCCCTAAATATTAGCTATTTTCTCTAAATACAGTCTCCCACAAAGGCTGCCTTACAAGGGAAAGGACGGGTGGTATGTGCTGCTGTGGCTTGGACTAAAGCTGAGCGTATGAGTGGTGGGGTCATCTGCATGTTCTATCAGTAGGTTGATGTGTTTGGACAATTATATTCCTGTAGTCAACACCACGACTGGATAAAATGTTGGACAGAAAAAAAAAATCATTAAAAGCTGGATATTTCCACCATAATTATTGGTTATACACTTTGCTTTAGAAAAAAAATAGATTAGCAGAAAACCAAAACACTGATAACACACATTTATGCTTTTGTGAACCATCAAATGGCCATTTAGCTCGTAGTGAATTAAACTGTTCATCTTCGGTGGTGAAGAAATGTCGCTGACCACCACCAGTCCTGTGCTAGTGGTTAAGGTAACGCTACCTGTGTGCATCAGTTGTGAAATCCTGAGGTCTTTGTGTGGGTCGTGGCTGCGAGCGCTCACACAATGCAAGAGGGTTTTTCTTGATGCTGTGAGCAGAGTTTTAAATGTGCCTGTATTTATAAACCCTCAGCTGTTTCTTTCATCTCAGAGGGAAAAAAAAAAAGAGGGAAAAAATCCACTGAGCTCTTGCATTCATGTCTGGAAATATCCTGCTCTGACCATAGTTATGTTCAATTTCCACAGCCCTGCCCTCTGTGTGTTGTCTTTAAGAGAATATGCTGCAGTCAGTGTGTAGTGTTGGGTCTGGCTCTGGAGACTTCAGTTTAATACTCTATAATTCAAGAACCTCTTTAAGGTCAAAAACTTGAAGAGCCATTTGTTTAAGTGTAAAACACAATATATTTTGAAAACTATGTCATAGTTCCATTTTGTGCCCAACATAAGACCTGGCACGTCATCCTGTTTGTTTTCTATGTGGAGATAAGGCTGACGAACAACAGCAGTGCCTTGATTAAACCAGAGCAAAAAAACCTCTTTCTGACACCAAATAATCTACAGCCAAAAAGGTATTCATCACTTTATGCTACTGTCAATAAATTAAAGCAAAAAGATCTTCAATAGACATCAACTTTATAAACACTGTATATAAAAATAAAAAATAAAAACTGTAGGAAACAGGTATAATTTTAAAAGTCTGATGCTTGTGTAGAAAAAAATTATCCTGATATGATTCCAATCTTCTTTCGGCTGCTCTCTTCTTCAGGGGTCGCCACAGGGAACTAACTCACACAAAAACTTGGCGATTGTTTTTACACCAAATGTCCTTCCTGATGCAACCACAGCCCTCAGTGTGGAGCACATGATAACTGGACTGTACTTACCTTTCTATATGATCAAGATACTCAAAGCTCTTTACAACACAATCTGTGACCTCCACAGGTCATGTACGCACAAAGCTCAATTTTTACGACCGCGTACGCATAGGCGGTATCGCACAATAAACAGCCCGGCGACGGACTGTTCTGTATGAGACACTAATGTATTAAATTCCCTTTCTTCAACCCTGATCTGGCCTTTTCTTTTGATTGTTTTTTTGCCAAAAGGCAAACGATTTCTTCCTCCTCCGTTGATGCCATGACTGAAATGGTGAGAAATGAAGGAATTTGTCACGAGCGAATTAAAATCAGGTCCAGCGTGACTGCGGGAGGTTCTGGACATTTCCTGTTGTGCTGGTCTGATGTGTGGGCTGCAGGACCAGCGCTCCCTGTTACTTTTATTTTTTAACTTTTAATTAACAACAAATAAACACGGAACACCGCTGCGGCTGGGGCTGCCAGAACTCCCTTTTTGTTTGGACCTGTCAATCAATCCAGTAGGCGTGTCAGCAAATGACAAATTGGGGACCTCAATTTGTCCCGAAGGTAAACGCCCCTTGTCTGCAGAGCTGCTCTGCAGCCACTCAGGGTGGACGCTCGAGCATCAAGTCTCAACACTCTGAGGACAGTGTGCACAGTTTTCACGTGGCTGACAGGACACGGGAGTATACTGGGGGCTTTACCCATTCATACAGCACTCTAGTAGATCTCTACAAAGCTAACTGAACAAATCATTCTAAAGACTAATCAGAGCTTTATCACATTCATACACTGATGGGACACACATCGGAGGCAATGAGGGGTTCAGTGTCTTGC
>JARVGV010001153.1:25570227-25590298 GCA_031762435.1 Hypsolebias longignatus | reverse complement strand
GTGCATGTGTGGGTTGTCTCCAGGTACTCCAGTTTCCTCCCACTGACCAAAAACATGCATGTTAGACTGATTAACTCTATATTGTTCCAGGTGAGAGAGAGAATGGTTGTTTGTCTCTATGTGTCTCTGTAATGGACTGGAGACCTGTCCAGGATGTCCCCCGCCTCTTGCACAGTGACTGCTGGACATGGACACCAGGGACCCTGCAACCCAAAAATGAAGAAGCAGTTAAAGATGATGGATGGATGGATGGATGGACGGACGGACGGACGGACGGATGGATGGATGGATGGAGGAAATTGTAGGCATTTGTGTCATCTAAATTTTAAAATGGCTGCCACGATGCAGTCCCCATCAGAGTTTCTCCAGGAACTTTCTAGTTTCTTCTACCGTCACCAACAACAACCTGAACATTGACACCAACCCAACACTAAACTCAACAACCAACAGAGATTAACACTTAACCTGAAAAAGTCCACGGATGCCCAGTCCCAGGATTACCCAGCATGCACTGCCGCTCACCCACTCTCTTACATTCAAGAACTTTAAATCAAAACATAAATGTAATATTGAAATTGATGGATTTAAACCTAAATGGGATGTTTGATGTTCAGTTTTGAAACTAACTAAAAGTTCAGAGTGGATTTTCAAGTCGACACGTTGCACCTGAATGCATCACAGTAGTAAAATGGCCTTCTGTGAAGGAATAAGAATGCTCTGAGGGTTCTCAGGGCCTCAGGGTTCTGCCACCTTCATATGCAGTAATGTGGAAGAACTGGGTTTCAGTCAGTGAAGATGAATCTATGAGAGCATCAAACATGTCTCCTCGTTCACCAGCTGTTTGGTCAAAGGTCACACTCCTGGATTTCCTTCAGTGGATCGAAGTCGACACACATCAGCCTCTTAGGTTCTCTGCTGAGTCTTCAGTAGTGCATTCTGGGTCACCCCTGAAAATATTGCTGGTTGAGGTCCAAACTTTTTGTGGAGTACAGGCAGTCCCCGAGTTACGAACGAGTTCCGTTCCTACGCCCCATTCGTAACCCGATTTGCTGTAAGTCAGAAAAAGCACGGTAAACGTTGTTTTAAACACGTTTTTTTCAATGTAACAACAACAGCGCACTTAGAACGCCATTTTGCTGTTTCCAAGCAGTTAGCTAACACAGTACCCTCAAACAAATCAAGAAACACATAAAATGCTGCATAAAAAGTCAACGTGAGGTGTGATGACATCACTGGGGGCGGCACCGTAAGTACGAGTTGCCGTAAGTCGATGGCGCCTTATCTCGAGGACTACCTGAATTTAAATTATCTGTGAAGGCAGAAAATAGATTTTATCTTCTAAACGGAAGGAAAGCCAGAAAAAAAAGCTGTTAAAGCCATCAAACACCTAGGTCCAGAAGACTTCCTGTAAGGTTTGCACCCCTTGGTTCCTCACGGTGACTCACAGATCTGTTCAAAAAGCCCCATCATGACGTAAGTGAAGGGCTTCCCCCAACGACAGAACGATATCGCTCACTTTACGAACTGGAAATAAACTAAACACTTGACCTCTCTGTTAAACGAGCTAAAGGATAAAACCTGCTGTTCTGACGGAGCTCCATCATCGTCACCTCTCAACAACGACTCTGTCATTATTAAAGTCCGGCCTAATAAGCACGTTGGTCTCGAGTTTCCAAAACCAGTTATTTAGTCGCACGCTGCAGGAACAGTAAACGCTGAGTCAGCATTTACGCCGTCATACTTCTGCACACGTTGTGCTGTTCTAGCCATTCTTACACCAAAATGTTCAGCTCGTTCAAGAAGTGGGAGCCACGACTTTTGGTTGTTTAACTTTTATAGTTTTCAAAATATTTAACTCTATTTGAAATTATTTCCCCATATAATTACTTTGGGGTGAATTCCTTAAGAAACATCATTCTTTTTCAAATCTGCTTCAGCTGCTCGGTTTTTGTCTTCTTATGCTACTTTGAGCTATTAGCTACTGTTAATTTTCAACCATCCTTTTTATACTTTTAGCTTCTAGCTAGCCTTTTGTTCTTTTTAGCTTGTCTTTTGGCTACTTTCATCTTTTTCCTCTTTGTTTTATCTTGTAGCCAGACTTTTGTTACTTTTAGCTTCTGGCTACTCTCTTTATACTTTAAGATTTCAGCTTTTTATCTTTTAGCTAGCATGTCGTTACTTTTAGCTTGCCTTTTGTGCCCATGTGCACCATATGCCGATGCAGGTACAGGTGGCCTTCGGCTACTTTTTTGTACCCAGAATATATGGGTACGAAATGACAATTTGATGGAGGTACCAACTGAAGCTAAATTAAACTTGGATGTTTGTCCACAGACGTTTCTTTTACTGGTTCAGTTTCTGCTGCGTTTCAGTCAGAAACACTCACCTGCAGAAGAACAGAAGCTTCAGACAGTTTAGTTTTAGTTTAGTTAAGAGGTTTAGCCTCAATGGGATTAACCTGTATAAATAAAGGTTGGATGAAAAGCTTTAAATTCCTCTGAAAATCCAAATAAATCCAAAACGATGAGAGCAGATGTTTCGGCTGTGCAGAACAGTACAGGTACCTCATAAGCCGAAGTCTCTCAGCTGAAGTGAGCTCCTGCAGCTGTTCAGAGAGGTTACAGGTTTCATTTTAACAAGCTGACCTGTCAATCAAACGCTGACTGACAGAAAACATAACTCAGCTGTAGTGTGAGCCCTGAACACACTCCGGTACACTTTGATAAATGGAACAAACTGTTTGTTAAAATGTTGTTTTCGTCCATTAAACTGCTGAAGTCTGAGAGTTTCTGCTCCGTGTGGGGAAACATGTTTCTGCTCAAACATCATTTTTATCAGTTTCCATCAGCAACATTTTTACTGGTGTGTCACTGCACCAACTGTCAAGCATGGTGGTGGTGGCATCATGGATTTATTTGTGCCTGTATGTAATATTTTGAACATGTGCTGTCCAAAGAAAATCCACTGTAATTTTTTGTTTATTGAAAACCATTAACTCATTAACTATTAAAGTTTTAAATAGAAACACAATCACTGGCAAAGGACACATTGAAATATTCATTAAAAGCCCAAATGAATGAGATTCACGCGTCCTGATGAGTGGAGGGAACCTCCTGGCTGTGTCTGACCATAAATATAATTTGATTAGACTTTGAAAACTAAATTTATTTACTTTGATATGTTTTATTTGGCTGTGAATAAAACGTCTCTTGTCACCAGAGGAAGCTTCGGGGTGTGAGACTAACAATAGTCACTGTCGTTTTATTTTCGGTTCCTTTCAATGAAATTCAAACAAAAACAGAAGCAGAGCTGTTGCTGATTGGTGGACAGGAGCCTGCACACTTGAAGCTGACCAATCAGAGCAGAACAGGCTTTAGTCCCGCCTCCACTCCTAACATTTCAGGAAGTAAGCAGTGGAAAGGGGAACAGTTGTTTTCATCTCATCTTACTCCTCCATTCTTTAAAGTTTACAGAAATCTGATCTGAATTTATTATTTTATTAGAATAAATGCAGTAAATTGGTTTTGTTTAATAAAGTTCTAAAAAATGTTAAATTCTCCGGCCGCAGAACAAACGAGCAGCTTTGATGTTTGATCTTTGTGCGGTTGTTCTGCAGCTGAGAGTAAACCATTAACCACAGATGAAAGCAGATATTGTTCCTGCGATGATTCACACACCTGAGCAGGTAACTTCACGACAGGTTGATCCAAACAACCGGTTCTGTGTTTGAGGTCGGGCTTGGCATCAAGCAGGGAGGCTGCAGCGGAGAAGGGTCAAAGGTCGCCGCAGCAGGTCCAACATGAACCTGGCGCTTGTTTTATGGATAAACACGAGCAGCGTGCACGGAGGTGGGTGGGTCTGCATGCCAACCATTCCCTCACAGAGAGGGAGAGACACACGTGAACCAGTCTGGACAGAAAACAGCCGCAAGACGAGCGGCTTCTCATCGAACCAGACCGACCAGAAAACATCAGCCGAACCCGGCGCAGGGCTGGGTTTCTAACTCCTGCCCCGAGTTCAACTCAAAGACATCCACAGGTCTTCTACGACTTTCTCGAGTTTATTTAGTAGTTTAAGTGACTCCACGCTCGGATTGGCTGTTTACTACAAAATCATTCATCAGGACCGACCAACAAAAGCAGGAATACGATTGTTTTTATCCAAATAAACATCCATCCATGTCCAGCTGTTTGAGGATGGGCCATGGAGGCAGCAGGTCCAGGAGAGAACCCCAGACCTCCATCTTACAGCTACACTCCCCAGCTGCTCCTGACCCCAAGGTCACAGAAGATACACAAACCACCCAGAGATCTGGAGCCTCCTTCCCAGTGGCACACGCTCAAAAAACCTCCAAAGGGAGGTCTTCAGATAAGAGCCTCCTTCCTCCTTTTGATGAAGAGGAGCAGCAGCTCCGCTCACCTTATCTCAGAGGTGTGGTTCTTTCAGCCATGAGTCAAACCTCGTGACCAATGGGAGGGTTGGAATATGGACGGACCCGAGCTTTGCCTTTCCATTCAGTTCTTTCTTCACCGCAACTGACCGAAGCAACTCCCTCATCGCGGAGGAAGATGGAGCTGTCGATCCTCCTGCTGCATCCTACCATCACTCTGGAGCAAGACGCCCAGGAACGTGGACTCCTCCGCCTGAGGGAAAGACTCCCCCAGACCGGAGGTGGCGTTCCACCTGTCCCCAGGTTTCCAAGTCCTCACCTGGATCTCAGGGAGCGTCGATGGTCTCAAAATTTAAACACTTTAAAAAAAAATGTGCAACTTTTTTCCTCTAAAAACAATCGCAAACATCTCATTATTCTACAGCCTTGGAGCTGTGTGTGTGTGTGTGTGTGTGTGTGTGGGTGGAGGGGGGGGGGGGGAACAAAAACATGTCTAAGTTTAAAAACTAGGCTGTTGATTCAGATTCAAATAAAATAAAAACATTAAATGACACATTAAAATATATATTGCACAATAAATAAACAACAGAGATCAACCACATTGTGGGGACTCTGCAGGAAAACCTCAGAGCTGCCATCCAGGTTCAGCCGCCTGACGGCAGACAGGACAGCAGTGAGACAGCCTGCCTGTCTCACTGTGTGGTTATAAAGTGACGACCTGAAAGCATCAATATAAATCCAGAATCCAGATGTGGTTCCGTTGGGATACCATTTCCCTACTTTTGCCAAGCACCTGCTTCTCGTACAAGGACTGCAGGTCCCTTTGCTGGACCCTCGTTATTTTGGAACAGACCTTGACGACGTTCTGAAGGCTGCTCTTATATTTCACAGACAGAGCACTGAACCAACAAATGAAGGAAAAGTTCAAATGCTTTCAATAAATTATATTAAAAAAAAATACATAAAATATCCTTAAGGATGTTAAGACTTTATCCTCCTCAGTAAATTCTCTGCTGATCTCGCTGGACACAGTCAGTGTTCACGTCAAATTCTACTTTGGAATCAAACACAGCTCCAAATATTTGTACGAGTTCACAATTTCCATGTGTTTTCCATGAATGGAGCTGAGTTTAGGCCTTCTCCTGATTTTACTAAAATCCACCACGAGCTCTGTTGTCTTAGAGACGTTAAGATCAAGACAACTGTCCTCGTACCCGTCCACAGAAGCCGGCAGGACACCACCATGGTCTGACTCTGGACCTGGAAAAGGGTCACGAGCACCATGTTGTGAGAAACTGGACCAGACCTGCAGCTGTCTGTATACAGAATAAAAAGAAGGGGTGAGAGAACACAACCCTGGGGAGTCCCTGTTTTTGTGACCGAACCTCTGACATGTTTCCATTCACCAGAACTCTCTGCTTCCTGTCCTTTAAAAAGTTTAAGAGCATTGATAAGAACTGATGAGGAAAAGTAAAATAATACAAAAGACGATAAATTAAAACATGTCTCCATCTTATTAAAATCAGAAGAATCTGAAGCACGATGACACCTGTTGATGTCATCGTGCCGTGATCTTCAGCTTTCATTGGAGTGGTTCACAGGCGAGTGTGAAGCAGCTGGGATGAAGATCAGTACCTCCAGATCTGAGGCCATGGTCCTCAGTCAGAAAAGAGTGAATCGTTCTCTTCAGGTCGAGGGTGAGGTTCTGCCTCAAGTGGAGGAGTTCAAGTATCTCTGGGTTTTGTTCATGAGTGAGAAGAATGGAGCGTGAGATGTGACAGAGGGATTGGTGCAGCATCTGTAGTATTGTGGACTCTGTGCTGGTCCATTGTGGTGAAGAGGGAGTTGAGCTGTAAGACAAAGCTCTCCGTTTACTGGTCGGTCTATGTTCCTCCCCTCACCTCTGGTCATGAACTCTGGTAGAGACTGAAATGAGTTTCCTCTGCAGGTGGACTCTCCTCTAGAGACAGGGTGAGAAGTTCAGTTATCAGGAGAGACTCAGAGTAGAACCACTGCTCCTCCACTTCCAGAGGAACCAGTTGACGTGGTTTGGGCATGTCCAACTCAGAGGAGACCCCGTGGAAGACCAGGGCACGCTGGAGAGACTATGTCTCTGTTGGTCTGGGACACCTTGAGTCCTCCCAGAAGAGGCTGTGGAGAGAGATGTCTGGACCTCCCTGCTCAAGATGCTGCTCTGAGACTTGAGTCCAGAACAAGAGGAAGATGATGGATGGATGGATGGATGGGTGGATGGATGGATGGATGGATGAAAAAAGTGTAAAAATAAATAAATAAAATAAATAAAAAAGTGCAACAGTAGCTAAAGGCTAAGATTAGCAAAATGGTAGCTAAAAGCAGGAAAAACTTAGCTAAAAGTTAAAAGAACATATAAAAGCAGAACGTCATTATTATTCATTTTAAAGTGTTACAGCTGGTTTTAAGTTAGTGGAATTTATTTGTTGTTTTCCATCAGACGTCAGACATGCAGGTGAAACTTCAGGTGTTTTCAGGTAAAAACTTTGAACAGAGCATCTTTAACTGGATTTCATTCCTGCAGGCTGCAACGAGAACCTCGTCCAAAAGCCTCAAGAAACTCAATATGTGTGTGTGTGTGCGTGCGTGCGTGCGTGTGTGTGTGTGTGTGTGTGTGTGTGTGTGGGTGTGTGTGTGTGTGTGTGTGTGTGTGTGTGTGTGTGTGTGTGTGTGTGTGTGTGTGTGTGTGTGTGTGTGTGTGTGCGTGCGTGCGTAATATTAGAGGACGTTACTGAAGAGAGGGGGTCATTTTACCACACAGCCTCTTTGTGAGTCTCTGTGAGCGTCTTTGTGCAGAAAAGTCTCTCAGAGCAGAACTTCACACAGAACCAGAACCAGAACCAGAACCAGAACCAGAAACAGAACTAGAACTAGAACTAGAACTAGAACTCCACATTAAACGTTCTTCTGCTGTCATTTAACATAAAACTGGGGCTGAATCATTAGTAATTATTATTACTGGTCCAGTTTTACACCTGGAGACGACAGCTCTTCAGGATTTCTCCACAAAGTGAAACGTGCGCAGCTCTCAGAGAGCAGAGAGTTTAAATCATCAGGGGTCAGATGTCAGAGAGTAAAAAAGACCCGCCAGGAACCTGCAGCACGTGACCCGTTGGTGAACCTGAAGCTTTCCAAGATTTACACAGAGCCGACTCCGACTCTAAGCCTCAGGCGTTAGTCTGCAGCGAGCACACAGTGGAGTTATCCAACCATCAGGACAAAATGTTCTGGTTTGTAGACGTTCCAGATGAAATCCTTCAGTAAAACTAAAAATGAAGGAAAATAAAGAACGAGTTTTTAACAAAACCTTTAGGTTTCTCCTCCACTTCACATTTGTTGATCAAAACTCCACAACCAGAAGTTTATGTGTAAAATATTCAGATGGGTTTATTCTCTGCAGGGTGGGGTGATATCTATATTTAATACTTGTCAAATTTACCGTGTTATTCCCTAAAGCCTTGTGATGTACGGCGTGTTTTAAGGATTTTTAGATGTTAATCTTGGAATAAAAATGCAAAACACAAGTATTATTGTATTTAATAATGTTTTATCACTGATGTTAAATCCCAAACAAAATGATTGAAACAACAGAAATTACAATAATGTCCGGACTATAAACTGCTACTTTTTCACTGGCGTTGTGTGTGTGTGTGTTTGTGTGTGTGTGTGTGTGTGTGTGTGTGTGTGTGTGTGTGTGTGTGTGTGTGTGTGTGTGTGTACACGAACATAAATACTACTGTCATTCTTGGTCATAGTGTCAAGAGCTATCTGATTGATTAAAGGTTAGTAAAATATTATTTGATTTAGTCATTCAGAATACTATTTTACTATGATTTTTAAAGTATTTATTTATTTATTTATTTTTTGATCCTTGCTTGACAAACCCAACAAAGTTCATTCAGGTCATCTGGACAGTTTCTTTCTTTCTTTTTTTTAATTTAATTTATTTTTTTTTATTTTTTTATTTTATTTATTTTTTTTTTTTTTAGTTATTGAGATGTTTTGTCCTTCATCCAAAGGACTTCTTCAATCCACAAACAAACTCAGTCCCACAAGCAGCACACTCACATAGTGGCCCAACCAGTTACCTGGATTACTGAGCATGAACTTTGATGTCTTGCTTGACTAACTTGTTGATGATTTGACTCATTTAGTGACCCAAACATTTCCCACATTCCAAAGGAAAAAAAAAAAAAAAAAAACAGATACACATAAACCAGTCACACTGCTCAACTGTTTAGCAGTCTCTTTGCATAACTTTGTTGTTAATGTTTCACAGATCTGCTGTCAAAACTCCACTTCCATTACGTGAGACACAACTGCAGGTGTCAGGAAAGAGCCCCCGGTTCAGCAGAGGGGAAAGGTATCAGTGCAGGGTTGTGTGTCTGCTGACCGGCCTGCTCTGTGTGGCTCAGGCCTGCGTGTGTGTGAAGTGATAGTCCCGACACATTGTGTTCTTGTTCTGCTCTTCTTCTGTTTCAGCTTGGCAGGTGAAGCAGTGTTGAATGCACTGGCTCCTGTTTTCTAGGTGACAGCCTGTGACATTGTAATTGTCTGCTTTGGGCAAGAGAACAGAGGGTGTAAAACATCTTATGTTTCTCTACAGAAGAAATTATTGATAGCTGGTGATGAAGGGTCTGCTGAGATCACTAACCTGGTCTGAGCACATCCTCATTGTGGCAGTCTGCACGTTTCACTAGATGTCTCCCTAATCTCCATCCGTTGCAGTGCTTTGGATCAATGTCACATTTCAAACATACTGTACGTCTATGACGTTTTTCATGAAGTAGCAAGTAGAATTGTGTGAATGTTTATGAAGCATTTGCGCTGCTGCTGTTCAGCGTACTGGTTTGCACCGTTAGTGTTTAGCGTATTTCTTAGTTTAACATATTTCTTAGTTTGTATCTTAGATCCTTATTACTGTTTCTTTTGCTATTTATGTTTTTTTTTCTATAGTTGGATGTAACTGGGACCATGTGTATACAATTTTGTTCCACCTCATGTACCACATGTGATGCGAATGACAATAAAAACCTTGTGATACATTTTTCTTCTGTATGCTTTTCAGCATCTTTCTCGTTCCACAGTTTTTTGTGCTATTTCAACAAATCGTTTATCAAAAGGTTCAGCTCTTTCAGGACAGTCCTGCTATGACTTTTGGTTTTGGTGCAACTTTAGCATTTTCAAATGTTCTGCCTTTTCTGCCACTTTTTATCATATAAAATTAACTGAGCTCATTTTACATCCTTCAGATCTTTAGTTCTGTTTACAACCTTTTACAACTCCTTTCACATTTTGTTTGGGTTCAACATCTTTCAGATATTTTGTGCAGATTTAAACCGTTTCATCTACTTTCAGCAAAGTTCAGCTGATGTTTTCAGCTGTTTTGTGCTTGATTCAAAATCTTACTGCTAACTTCAACATGTCTGAGCTTGTAACTTTTTTCTACTAATTGCAGCTTGTTATGCTCCTTTCAGCTAATTTCTGCAAGTTTCGGCTATTTCAAGTTAAATGTTTTTTTTTTTGTTTAATTGTCATTCACATCACATGTGGTACATGAGGTGGAATGAAATTGTGTGTGCAGAATCCCACTACATCAGCTACTGTTTAACTGTGTTGTGCTAATTTTAGATTTTTCAGCGATTTCACTTTTTTCACTCATTTAAACTTTTTTCAGCTTGTATCAACAAAAATCTGCTCATTCTTTTTCCTTCTGATAATTTAAGATCATTTTTGCTGGTACTTTTCAGCGGTTTTTAGCTAATTTCTGCTTTTTATTTTTTATTTTATTTTTATTTTATTTTTATTTTATTTTTTTCAGCCTAATTGGGCACCTCTCCAGTTTCTTCTGGTCATCTAAGCTTCATTTTGCCTTTTCATCCACTTTTCAGCTATTTTTCTGTGCTAATTTCAGCTTTTTAGCCAATCTTCTATTTTGTATTGCTCATTTATGTTTATTTAAACCAAATTCACATAATATATGTTCTTTCTAATTTACCCAACTAACTTAGGCTTGTTCTTTATACATTTCAGTATGTTTAGCTAACTTCAGCTGTTTTTCCAGCAAGTTTTTCAACAATAAATTCATACTGCTTTTTCTCAGGAAATGCAACGTCTCTAGTTTTGTATACTGTAAATATGCAGCTCTTAATAAAAAGACAGATTCAGTTTAAGTTTAAAACATGTGTCAAATACAAATGAAGGGAAAGAAGAGACTACTGGGCAGAAGGAGTAACATTTTAACTTGTGGAGAAGAAAAAAAAAGTCAGAAAATGAGTTACGTTTGATACTGCCCTCTGCTCCCCACATGTGCTGGGTGTGCTCCGAGAGCACGAGAACGAAAAGCATCCTTACTGGAAATTCCTGCGCTTCAGCCACAGCTGCAGTCTGACACTTCAGATGGCTGCACTTCCTTTTGTACAGCCCGCTGGAATTAGCTCAAACCACAATGGCATCACATCAGAAAAGAAGACCGGAACATCAGACTTTATTATCTGCCATTATGAAAATATTTGTGCTGTGAGGAAAAGGGGGGGGGGGGGGGCTAAAGCCCCTGGCTTCCTTACCATGTCAACCTGAAACAATTGTCTTGAAGATAGTGGGCTCTGCTGACGAGCTGAGCTGAAAGATGAACAACAGCATTACTATCACCATCCTTCATTAGCTTGTCTCAGCTCGAAGTCATAAAAACAACTTGAAACGAGAAATAAGTTTTTTCGCTGTCTGTTTAGCATGTAGCAACAATTAGCGCAGCGCAACACTGTCCCATCAAACGGAGGCAGAAGAAGCAACATCGCTCAGCTCGCGCTCAGGAGCAAACTCGACGCTAACAAAGAGAATAGCACTTTCCATCAAACTGTGTTTGGAGAGGGGATTCACTTCAAAGGGATCTTAACAACAGTGCTGTCTGTTTAATTTACGTTTTCAAGCACATGCCAAATGTAAAAAGCCCTGATTTTGAGGAGTGCATAATTACAGAGTGGAAATAAACGACTATAAATAACCCATCATTACCAGTCTCTCCTGAAGAACATGATCCATACTGAAGGATAATTAAGGCGAAATATTTCTGATCCTCCAACAGTCTGTACGAGGAATGCATGCACGTGTATTCTTCTCGGTGTGCGTGTCCTGTATGGTTGTGTGTGTTTCAGACACACAAAGTGTGTGGGTGTGTGCTGAGCGGGAGGCATTCTTCCCTAAATATAATATAATAGAATCTTCACCAGCATATTCCCTAAATATAGGACCGTTGTGCAGAAATGGCTGCGCACAAGTTTTTCAGGAGAACTCGAGACCTAACCAGCTTTAATTGGTTTGTGAAATCATTATTAAAACAGAAGCACAACTCGAGGGGACTGGTGTGTATCGGGCCCCGTCAGTGACCCTCAACAACCACAGACACATGGAAATAACTTTGATCAACAAACTTAGCAGACAAGACGATGCTAATGAACCTCCATGTTCAGCTGAGGTCTCCTAAAATAGATCATTTTGAGCAGGATGTATCAGTCTCTAGGATAATATATCTAGATTAGGCCAGCTAATTAGTGCCCCAATATTTGGCAAGGGGGCTTCCACTAAGATCCAAATAAGCATATTGTCCTCGTTGCAAAGAGGCACCAAAGAGTTTTTTTTTTTTTTTTTTGCCTGTGTTCCTCTCTCAGAGTGGACGAGAACGACTCACTGAGAAACAGGAAAAAAATAAAAAACTTTATTCGCCTGCTCACTGCCTCACTTTGTTATTTCTTTCTGTCTTTTTTTTTTTTTTGTGCCCGATCAAAACACACGAATGTCGCTTTGAGTGGCCAAATGAAAGCGAACCAGGCAAACGTGCAGGAGTCCGTGTTTACTTCTGGTACATGGAGAAGCCAGGCCAACTTTTTTCTGTGTCAGCGGGGGTCTGCACGGGTTGTTGAGTTCTTGTTGCCTAACCGGCGGTGCGTCGGCCGGCCAGCCATTTGTCTGGTAACTAACAGTTTTGTGCTGCTATTTGTGTTCGAGTGCAACCGAAAGCCTCCCTTCCCTTCGTTCTCCCTTTCACAACTGGATCGTCCTCTTCCTGCAGCAAGAACCGTTGTCTTGCCGCAGCCTCTTGCTCCAGCAGAGAAAAGCCTGTGACCGAGGCGTCCGTGCCTTTTACTACCATTGTGTCGCTCAAACAAGGAGCGGGCCAAAGCTAGTGAGCTATACACCGTGTAGCATGGTGTGAAGGTAGCCCCGCTGCGGCTGCTGGGATCCAGTGACTTGTTGTTACTTGCTGTTGTTGTGTTTCTTCTCCCCCATCTAGAGGGCTTAGGAGCGTCCATGATGGCCTTTGTATTACCAGAGCAACACTCCTGAAGCTAGATAAATGGATTAGAGGAGCACAGATATGGGTGGGCATCTTTGGGAGAAAATACAACGGACATGTTGAAGGGATAAAAAAAAAAGAGGGGAGTTTGAAAAGAAGAAGGAACAGACATTTGTGTTGTTGGACAAGAGGTCGAGTCTAAGAAAAGCCTGCTTCTGTCAAAAAAAAAAGACAGTGATAAACTTTCCTCCCGTGCAATCACACACACACCCCCCCCCCCTGCTCCGCACACTCTTCCTGTTCCTCATGCACACACACAAAGTGTCACAATGCAGCAATTCAGCGCCAAAATGAATGGATTGCCCCAGCATGACACGTCCCAGTTGCAGAGGGAGATGGTTCTTGTTCGGCAACAAAGGGCCTTAAGGCGAGCCGGGCCGTGGCAGAATACTAAACTGTTCTGGGGTCAACAACTTCTTTTCTCTGCAAGAGCTGAGATTTACACAACTCTTGAGTTGGATCAGTTCAGAGCTGAAATGTTCATTTTTAACCGTTTGGAAGAAGTGATTTCAGGGGATGATAAAATGAATGTTTGTTCAGCTTTGATGAAAAATAAATAAAATTGTACAAATGTGTCTAACAAACAAACAAAAAAGTTGTTCATTATTTGCAAATTTTTTTTTTTATTATTTTTACATTGTGAACATATTTGTATTCATTGCTTCTATATTAACATTAATATTCTGACTGATCCCTAAATATTGGTGTTAATTTAAAAACTATACAAATAGGTAATTGGAGATTACAGCACCACTTTGTTGTTGTTATAATTATATATATTTTGTTTCTTCATAGGAGCAGAAAGCTTCAGTGCAAGTTCAGCTATTCCTATTTTAACATAATTTTAAGTCAGTAAAGTGTGTAATTTCACAGAGCTTTCTATTTAAATTTAATATATTCATTTAAACCTTGTTTTTTTTTTGTTTTTTTCCTTAATTTGATAGTATTTATTCCCCCTCCCAGCTTGCATCGTGGCCCACAGCATCCAGGAGGAAATGGCTGGAAGTGACAGACTAATTATCAGCTTCAACTGTGCTCATTAGCTACAATCCACTATATCTACTTACTAAATGAATAATTTTGTATTTGTTATGGGAACGCAGCATTATGACCTGCAGCTAACACTTCACCGCTAACCTCATGCTGTTTGTGTACAAAAGAAATAAATGGGACAAAGAGAGGTTATTTAATTTTAGTCTTAAAAGCTGCCTGTCAGAAAGTGGGGGCCAGGGGGGTGTCTACACACACCTGCCGTTTCTGTTACACTTATTACACTCGTCCTCAACAAACAGACACTCAGTGAAACTCATTAAAGACAGTTGTGCTTTTTTTTATATGAATAAATTTGCTGTAATATTTGACATTTTTTTTATGAGGAAACTAAAATAAAATGAATCAAATTATGTGCTTGAGATGGGAATTTGTGAGGACAAATTGTGTTTATGTGCATATAAAGCAAAACAAAAAAATAAATAAATAAGGCTTTTGGTAATATTTTAACATGGATTACTATGAGAAAAAAAAAGTTAAATTTACGGACAAATAAAAGCACTTTCTTGCACAAAAAGGTTCCAATTTTTACTTAGACAAATTCATAACAATGTATTAACATATAAACTGCAAATTTTAATGTATTATTATATACATGTATTATTTTAAAAAATGCATTGCAGGTTGGCTATATAAAGTATTTATGACAAGTGTTTTTCAACTTTTCTGTCGTTCTCACTCAACTCCACGTGTTTCAGTCACTTTTTTTTTATTTATTTATTTTTGTTTGTTTGTTTGTTTCGCGTGGATCTCCAGTTTGTTTGTTTTTTTAATTTTGCAAGTTTCCCAGTACAAAAGAGTGAAAAACGGAGTCCGGTTTGCTTGAGTTTGGCTCTGCCGCCTATAGAGGTCGCTGTGACCTGCAGAACCAGCGCCGCGGCTCCACAGGTCTGCGACCGGGACCGCTGCAGGACCCGAACCCGTCCGGACCACACGGAGAAGCTGCTCGCTTTCAAAAACCATTTCAACTCATAAAGTCCTTCACTTTATAACACGTGCACGAGGTTCAGGGGTTTTGCACATAACACGATCGCTTTTTAAATATATGAATTAAAACCTCTCTGTCGTGTTGCAGTAAATCAATGCTGTTCCAAAATAAAACAAAAGCTGATTTTACAGACTAATGATTATTATACTGAGCATCGAAACAGACAGGGAGCCCCAAAAACAGCAAGAGTAATTTCATCATCCCTCCTCCTCACCCCCTTAAAAGAAGAAAAAAAATTAATAATTTATCTTCCAATCGACTTCTCCCTCTGACAGATTAGATTTTAACCATTTGATTTTGTTTGGACTGGGCGTTCCCACATTATTACTTAATGACGTTCCCAGCTGCTCCTGTCCATTTTCTGTCACCAGCAACCATCTGGACTCTTATTAGCACCTCAATGCAGCCACGCCGCTTTCCTTTCACACTGGAATCAAATTAAAGCCGCTTTGCGTGCGCGCGCGCTCACACCACTTCTCTTCCTTCAGCTCTCCTGGGTTACACACACAACTGTAGCCCGGAAAAACACCTAAACGAATAATAATAATAATAATAATAATAATAATAATAATAATAATAATAATAATAATAATAATAATGGACTGAAAAGGTGGAGGTTTCTCTATAATTTCGTTTTGTTTATTAAGCAAAATATACGATTTGGACCAATTCCTTCAATGTTTTCCTATTTACAAATTTAAATCAGTTGTTATTTACATGACAAAATAACACCAAAAGCACATGGTAGAGACAAATATAATAATAATAATAATAATAATAATAATAATAATAATAATAATGTAAAAAGCCTACCAAAATGGCCCAGCCAGCCCGGGCAAAGTGGAAGAGAGAGTAACATTATAGGCTACACAACAATAGAGTGAGTCATCCATCCATCCATCCATCGGTTCGTTCGTCCATCCACAGGATATTACCAAATTACGTCATTTGTTTGACTGACTACACGGCATTATTATTATTATTATTATTTCTTCTTATTGTCCTTCTTTGCGGTGCATAAAGTCTCTTTTCTTTTTTTTTATTTATGGATTTGGGCAGGAAAAGGAGGAGGACAGGTCTTGATCAGGCCGAGGACAGAGCCGTGAGGACCCTCTGCGTGCTGTCTTGGGGACTCCTGGCGCTGGAAGGCAGAGCGGACCTGCAGAGAGAAGAAGAGGGGCACGTGAACCCCCCCGCCGTGTTTGGACAGCAGCTTTCAATATGCAGCTCAAGGGTCGCACTGAAAGGGCTCGATTAGAAACAGCGCGCTCCTCTCTCTAACATTTGTTTGGTTTTTTTTGCACAATCGTTTTCATTAATAATAAAAGACCAAAAATATTTTAGCATGAACAAAAATCTATTTTGCTGAATTTTTGCACACACTCACAAAAAGAGACAATAATTTAAAAATAAGGGCAAAAGTGTTTCTTTCTATTTTTCCCTCCTGCCTTTTTTCTGCAGAGCTCTCCCCTGGGCTCGGGCCCTCCCGGGGGTCTTTAGGGAGCCCAGAGCCCAGACAGAGCCCGTTTTACTCCCTGCCTTGATAAGTAGCCACTCTCTCCCCAGAGGGGAGGAATTAAAGGGGGAGTGGGAGGAAAGTCAAGACCCCTGTCACCCGTTAAGCAAACTGTATTTTTTTTTTAAATCTGTGCTTTTTTTTACATTACAAATATCAAACACAAATATATTTATACAACCTGAACCTAATTTACACAACCGTCATTATTAACCTTAATAAACAGTTCTGTTGTGCATTTTTATAGGAAGCAGTCACAGAAACAAATTAAATTAATTTTTAACCAATAATCTGAATGTTTGAATTATTGAGCACGTTTTTTTTTTTTTACAACAAAAAACAATATTTATGAATTAAAAGGACAAAAATAAATAAATAAATAAATAATAAAAAAAACAGTTCCAGCTTGTCTCACCTGTCATGGATGGGACGAAAAGAAGACTTGAGGGTGTGTGTCGGAGGTGAGTCAGCTCTCACTCCGTCCTCGTGCTCTGAAGAGGAAACCGAGACAAACACGTAAATACCAGCAACGAGAAGACACGTTCATCTTTTATTTACGTATTTGTTTATTTGTTTTCAACACGTTTTAATATGCCAGATTAGCTCCAGCTGCTTTTATCTCAGTTCTCTGGAGACTGTGCAAGTGCGCATGCGTGCATCCTCTAAAGTTAAAACGATGAAGGTGTGACACCAGTTGCTGCGTTAAGACGAAACACATTTAAATTCACACTCTATCCTGTGATATTAGTGCGTAGCCCCCCCCCCACCCCCACCCCCACCCTCCTACCTATGTGTTTGGGACTGGGGGTCTCTGCTGGGGTCTTGCTGTCGCTGCTGCTCGCTGCTCCTGGAGACACGAGCAGCGCTGCCGGCTGCTGCTGGGAGGACAAGTGATGGTGATGATGGTGGTGGTGATTTACTCCCAGAAAGGACCTGACGTTCAGCAGGGAGCTCTGGCCCAGGAAAGCCCCGTTAGTCCAGTTGGGGAACTTTCCAATCTGGCACGTGTACAGTCCGTGACTGGAGAGGAAGGCCGGGTGGGTCTGGAGCTGGTGGTGGGGTGCTGAAGGGTGAGTGGTGGCCCCCGGGCCGCAGGGGGACGTGGGTTTCTGGGCTGAGCTGTCCGGACTCGTGGCAGTCTCTGCTAACGACCATATTTTGGGTTTATTGCTGGAGGGGAGGGGGAAGACCCCCGGCCTGTCCGGGGATAAAACCCGCGTGTTGCTGTTCCCGTCCGAGTTCTCCTTCCCGCCCGCGTGAGCCGACATGGCGCTCTTCGACTTCTCAAAGGCCTCGTGGGCCTGCAAAGCAAAGGCCCGTCGCTTCTCCAAGCTGTCCAGCTCCCCGGGCACCCCCACGCCCCCCCTGAGGTCCCTGCTCCCCTCCGTGGACTTGTCGTCATCGTCCTCGTTGCTCTGGTCCCCGTCGTTGTCGTCTATCTTGTCGATGTCGATGCTCTCCAAGTCGATCTCCTCCTCGTCTTCGTTCTTCTCCGCCTCGTCCCCGCTGCCGAACAGGGGGCCGTCCTCCCCGTCCTCCTTGCTCCTGTTCCCCCACGTCACCTTGTTCTCCTTCTTGAGCCTCCTCCTGGCGTTGGCGAACCAGGTGGAGACCTGCGTCAGGGTCATCTTGGTGATGATGGCCAGCATGATCTTCTCCCCCTTGGTGGGGTAGGGGTTCTTGCGGTGCTCGTTGAGCCAGGCCTTCAGGGTGCTGGTGCTCTCCCGGGTGGCGTTCTTGGGCCTGGCAGGGTCTCCGTACTGGAACTGGCCATACGGGTAGAAGGCGGGAGACGTGTGGGCAGCGAAGGTGGCAGGATGGACCCCTGGACTGTCCTTCAGCTCATACTGGGACCCCTTCAAATCAAGGATGGACAGTCATGTCAGTGGTGTCAAACAGTCAAACACTCACAGTAAAACTGCTGCACCTGACGCACAACTTTCCACAAATGAACGTCTCAGCTTGCAGCCGGAGGCCTCGCTCCCGCACCAACTCCTCCAAAGAGTTCGAGCTGAAGGTTTTAACCGAACAACTCGTCCCCCGCGACGTCTGAGGCGAACGAGCCGAGGGAAAGTTTATGGCGGTCATTGACAGCTTTTATTGCGCAACTGTAAACGTTCCCTCGCGCGCAGCGTCGTTTAAAAGGCCGGAGTCAAGTTTTTTATCAAGTTTATTGCTTTTTAATGGACCTTGAAACGTGTCCGTCAATTGTGGCCCATGTGTGTGTGTGTTGTGCTGCTGCACCAGTCAGGCCTAAAACAACTCGGCCAAACATTCGCTGCTGCTTTTTCTCCAGCTCGTGCTCTTGTTGTTGTACACAGTGAAGGTCTGATGGGACTTCTTGTTTGCAGAAGTCATTAAGCCATCACTTTAAAAACATATACAGTACTGTATATATGTATATACTGTATATATAAAGTTTTACATTTTCAAGCAACATTTTCTGCTGCAACCTGCAGCTCTTGTGCGTGTTTCCTTCTCTCAGTGACGTGCACCACCTATAGAATGATTGTACCTTTATTATTTTGCCTCTCTGCTCGTTTAATAAATAATTAATTTCCTTACTGCTCGAACTTTGCGAGCAACTTAACCCACAAACTGACACTGATTGGATATTTTCTTTATGGGGAACTGCCCCCCCCCCTCCCCCCTTATTCAGTCTTTAGATGAATGAAACATGGATTCTTACCATTTGTGAGAAGAGAGCCAGGTCCGCGCTGGTGTACGGTAAGAACGCGCTGTAGTTGTGCGCGTACGGGTTGGCGTACATGCCCAGCACGGAGGTGACGGCCGCCGCGGTGGCGGACGGACTCCCACCGATCTCCGTGCTCCCTCCCCGGGACGAAGGCGCGAGCACGCCCGGCCTCTCGCTCCCGTACACCGCCTGGGAAGCGCTGAGGTACTGCGGGTAGCCTAGCTGCGGGAAGGACATGTCCGCCGCTGGATTGTCGCACAAGCTCCGACAAGACGCGCGCGCCAGAAAAAAAAAAAAAAAAAAGTACGTAAAAAATAAAATAAAAAAAAAATAAAAAAAGCAGTGCGCTGAGAAGGCAAGAGAAACAAAAGAGGAAAGAGCCAGGAGAAGTTAAAAAATGAAAAAAAAAGGGGGGGAAGTGTGTGATGAGCCGGGGTGAGGGGGAGCAGCGCTGCTGAATCTCAGCTTCCTCTCTTCTGCTTTGTGTTTGCGCAAAGTCCGCTGGTTGCGATCTGATGAAGAATTGCGCTCCGACTGACGCGCCTGGCCCCCAGGTCTTCCAGGCTGATCTCTCACATACAATTTGAAGTTGATGCTTTGATTGGCATCCCCTACTTCAGCCCCGCAAGCTCCTCCTTGTTCGGAGCAATGTGGAAAATGTGAATATAGAGTGAGCACATTGGCTGGGGCCGCCCTCTCCCCGCCACTACCCCCCCCCCCCCATCGCCCCCCGCCCTCTCTCTCTCTCTCCCCCTCTGCGTGTCTCTCTCTTCATGTTTGGACTTATTGTATGTTAAATGTTCATTCACCGAAGGCTTTGATTGTTGTATGACAGCCTGTGTACATGATTTTACAGCTGTCCGACACACGAGGAAGTAAACGCGTCACGACACGGAACTTCCCTCCAACACGTTTAAAGTGTAATTCAATTATTTATACAGGTAATGATAATAATAATATAATAATAATAATAATAATAACAATGATAATAATAATAATAAAGTAAATTCTACACAGAACATTTGGTGCGGTTGCATGTGATTTTA
>JARVGV010001153.1:25386742-25397737 GCA_031762435.1 Hypsolebias longignatus | reverse complement strand
ATACATACATATAAACATACATATAAACATACATACATACATATAAACATACATATAAACATACATATATACATACATACATACATACATACATACTGTATATATATATATATACAAAGTCGTCATTTAAAAATAATTCATAAATGTAATTTTACCATCAAAACCTTATACAGTATTAGCAAAATACGTGTTCATATGACAAACATTATTATAATTATTGTTTGCATTTTCATTCCCTGTGAAAACACATTTCATTCGGAATAAGAATCTTAAAATAAATAAATAACTGTTCTGTTTGCTGTAGCTCCTTTTTGTGAGCAGCCAGAGAATCTTGATCAGCTCCATGTGTTGGGGGTCATACTGTGCTGTTTCCCCACCCTGTCTTCATTCATCTATTCTTGTTTAAAATGTCCTTTAGGAAATAAAAAAATACTAAAACACATTAAAATGTTACCATTACTTTCTTGTGTTTACAGCAGAAATTGGACAACAAAAACATGAATACGTTCCCCCCCTCCTATTTTTTATCGCTAAACTTATTTTTTTTCCATCATTTGACTGCATTTTTTATTTTTATTTTTTTGTATTTGATAAAATGTAGGAGTTGAGTCTTACCTCCACATTAATATCAGTGCCTGGAACCCAGAGAACCACAGCCTATCTGGGAACAAATGAAGAGAGAAAGCCTGGTGATTAATGAAGTGGCCCCCGATAGCAAACTGTCTCTGATAACAGTTTCTCTTGCAAATAATAAATTACAAATCTAAAATTATTCAAGGAAAACTGGAAGGAGGGTATGAGGGTATGTGAGTATAATCACAGACAAAGACTAGGCGTCCTCTTGGCTGAGGTTAGAGGGTAAAAATTGTGTGCAAAATGTTTGAAAAAGTCCTGAAGAGCTAAAGGAAGGAGAAAACAATTCACCGTTGTTTGTGATCAAATGTTTTTTTTTTTTTTTAGTTAAATCATTCACAAATATGACAATATAGGTTTCCAGTCATCTACTAAATCTTTGCTCTTTGAATTACACGTACTTAGAAATAATGTGTTAAAAATATAACCCAAAATGCATTAAATTTGTTCTGTAGGTGTGAAAATTATCAAAATACTTTACACATTCTTCAGCTATTGTCCAGTCATGTTCTGGATTGTAGTGCTGTTTTCAGTCTGGTGCTTCTCTCTGGAGATTACCAGATCCTTTCATCAGCTCAAATGGAGCAACAGAGCTGCTTCAAGTCTAAAAACATAACTCCTCAGCAGCTACAGGTATGTAATTAATCACTGCTCAACAATGACATTGTTGCATTAAGAAAAGCTGCGTTTGCAATGTTTCTGCAAAAGGTGAGTTAACTTTGAAAGTCAGACTCTACTGATAGCTTTAGCTAATGCCACAACATTATCACTTAACAGCTTCCTCATTATTACCAGCCATTAGTTAATGCTGGGTTTAATTTACAACTTTTGGACTTTTTGATAAGCAGACCATGTGATATTACAGCATCCATTACTACACTGTCATAGACATTTACAAAAATAAATTACTGCCAGAATAGCAAAATTATTATGATTACTGTTATAATGTGTGTCTATGATCTTTAACCTGGAGACTGTCAGGATTTATTTTGGCATGAACAAACCCAATGTCACAGACAGGGACTCAAACTTAGATTTATAAAAATACAAAGTAAATACACTTTAATAAAGACAATCAAAAACGCTGATGAGGCAGCAACTTACATGGGACAAGGATCAGGACAGGGAGACAGGACAAGACAGGCAGTACCTAACGACAACACGACAAAGGACAAGACACTCAGACAGACTATATATACACACAGACAAGACAGGCCATAATTACAAACACCTGGGAACACAAGGATGAAATCAGTCTAAACAAATGAGGCGGCACAAGGATGCACAGACAAGGGGTGCCCATTAGATGGTGCCATCCCTACAGCACCACCCCCCACTCGGATTTCCCCTGGCGTCCCCAAGAACCCCCCAAAAAACTATGGTGGGCAGAGGGAGGAACTGCATGGATGGTGGGCCCAAACAAAGACACACAAGGACAAAAAACAAAACTGACAGAACAAGGCCTGGGAATGACTACAACTAAACACAAAGACTAAACTGTGGGAACTAAACACAAAGTCTAAACCTAAGAAAAACTGTGGGAACTAAACACAAGGACTAAACTTAATAAAAACTGTGGGAACTAAACACAAGGACCAAACACAATAAAACATCAAAAGTTCAAAGGGGGTGGCCAGGAGGCCATCCAGCATGAAGAGCCAGTTTAAGGGGGCGGCCGGGAGGCCGTCCAGTATGAGGAGCCAGTTCAGGGGGGCGGCCGGGAGGCCATATAGAACGAGGAGTCAGTTCAAGGGCCATGGAAGCTGCAGCTGGCAACCTGGAGACATGGGGAGCTGCAGATGGCCACACAGGGACCTGGGGAACTACAGCTGGTGTGGAACTTTTTGGCTCTGCTGCAGCTGACGTGGAGAGCTGAGGAGCCTCTGCAGCAGGTGACGAGGAGGACAATGGTGGAGCCTCTGCAGCAGGCAGCGTGGAAACTTGTGGAACCTCTGCAGCAGGCAGCGTGGAGAGCTGTGGAGTCTCTGCAACAGGCGATGAGGAGAACTGAAGAGCCTCTGCAGCAGACAACAAGGGAGTCTGGGTTGTTGTTACAGGTGGCATGGAGGTTTGGGGGCTGCATGCAGTGCGGGATTCACCTCAGGGGCTGCATGCACTGTAGCAGAGGCGGACATCAAGACCTCTATGGTTGAGGCAAGCGTCAGACCTCAGGAGCTGCAGGTGGTGAAGAGACCTTTGTTGCTGAGGAAGGGGCTTTGTTTGGCAGAGTCTTCATCGGCAGTTTTCGTCGGCAGAAATGAAGACTTCAGGTCAGCAGATTACTTTATGAGCATCCTCCAGGACCCCTTTGGCACAGAAGACGTGAGAGAGTTCCTCCAGGACCCCCTCAGCACAGAAGACATTAGAGGGTTCCTGCAGAACCCCCTCAGCACAGGAGACATGAGAGAGGTCCTCCAGGGCCCCCTCGGTACAGGAGACGTGAGAGAGGTCCTCCAGGACCCTCTCGGCACAGGAGACGTGAGGGAGACGCTCCAGGACACCCTCAGAACAGAATATTTGAGGGGCGTCCTCTAGGACCCCCTCGGAACAGGAAACATGAGAGGCGTCCTGCAGGCCCCTCCTGAAACAGGATATGTGAGGGGCGTCCTCCAGGACCCCCTCGGAACAGGATACATGGGAAGAAAAGTCCCCTTGGACCCCCACAGCAGGACAAGAGGAGAAGTCCACCAGGACTCCCACCGAAACCCCTGATGATGAGGCCTCTGGACCCATCTGAACTCCCTTAGAGACTCTTGAAGATGTGGCTTCTGGGCCGACCTCCACAGAAAAGCTCAGAGGTGTGGCGTCAGGTCCAGTTCCCACAGACTTACAGAGTGTTGGTAGTCCCTCTGATCCAACCCCCACAGAGACAGGCATATATGAGGCATCTGGACCAGTATGAACCCCATAGAGACCCTTAAAGATGTGGCTTCTGGACCAACCCCCATGGATAAGCTCAGATGTGGGTCGTCAGGACCAGTTCCCATAGACTTGCAGGGTGCTGGTGGTTCCTCTGATCCAATCCTCACAGATACATATTATATGGGACATCTGGACCAGTTACTGGTGTTGGGACGAAGTCTGACACAGGGTCACTCTGTGGAGCTGGGTCAGGGACTGCTGCTGCAGGCTCTGGGATGACTGCTACTGTACATTCAGGGCTGATTCTTGCTACAGGCTGAGGGCTTGTTGCTGCCAGCTCTGAAGGGTATGGGTAGACTGCAGATCCTGGAACAGGAACTGGCTCCGAGTTTAAGATGAGAACTTCAGAGACTGGTGATGAAATTGGTTCTGTGGTGGATATTTTTAGAGTTCTTATTCCAGTTAAAAGTTGTTGGTACTCAGGGAGCTGGGTCATACTGGGTTGAGATAATAAAAACTTTTCAGTGAGGGAAAGCAGTGTCAATACAGTCCGGGTTTCTTTTAGCCAAGGTGAGTAAATTTTGTAAAGTCAGGTTTATTTGGGTGATGTCACTGGGTTGAAGTGGGTGTGTGTTGGAATTAGATGTAGGAATGGTTCTAGGTGGGGATGATGTGTCAGGTTTTGCCTTCACCGGAACTCTGGGAGGTGAAGCCACAGAACCCTCCCCCAAAGAGATACTGGAACTGGGCACAGGGGACTCAGTTTTGCTGGACCGAGCAGGAACAGCTGGTTGTGCCGGAGGTGTGGTGGACCGCTTCCAGGTCCTTTTTCTGCCGCTCCGACGGCGGCGGTGAGGCTTCTTCGGATGTCCATCCTGAAACGGTGAGCAAGGCTGGAGAGAGAGAAGAACTGGACATAGACGTCAGGCAGTCTTCTCAGAGCTGGACCCTCTCTTTTTCCTCTTCCAACACCAGACGAGGGGAGGGCAGGATCTCCACCACTTGACTATGGTGATCTTGAGTTCGAATGGGTTCAGTGCGGAACTCAACGCAGAGGAACACGTGTTCCCCCCATCTGTGGCTCGTAAGAGAGGTGAGTAGCAAAAAAATTCTGAGGTGGACCCTATCTGCTGGGTTCTAGTATGGTCGTGTCGTACTGTCAGGATTTCTTTTGGCAGGAACAAACGCAATGGCGCAGACAGGGACTCATATTCAGATTTATATAAAAAATACTCTTTAATAAAGAAAATGAAAAACGCTGACGAGGCAGCAACTTACAGAATCAGGGGACAAGGATCAGGACAGACATGCAGGACAAGACAGGCAGAACCTAACAATGATGCAACAAAGGACAAGGCTCTCAGACGGACTATAAATACACACGGACAAGGCAGGACGTAATTACAAACACCTTGGAACACAAGGAGGAAATAAGTCTAAAACAAATGAGGCGACACATGGGTGCACAGACAAAGGATGCCCACTAGATGGTGCCATCCCTACAGTGACTTTTAGTAAATTGTTTTCTATTTACAAAAGTTGCGGTAGTGTTAACAATGCCTGATGCCTCCAACCAAGAACCCCAGTGAATTAATCTTATTTTATTTATTTATTTATTTATTGCCAATTGAACCTTTATGCTGCAGTGGATCAGCGGTCAGTTCTGGAGTCTCATAATTCTGAGGTTTGAGTCCAGTTTGCATCAGTAAGAGCATCCAGCCTAGAAATGTTAGCAAATCTTTCAAAACCTCATCATGAACTTTAAATTCTTAGATCAGCATCAAGAAGGTCATGACTTTTGAGATTCTAGAATAAAGGAAAATATCTGTGTTTAAGGTCTTAATAAATATATACAGTACTGTGTTTCTCATAAGGGTTTGAATTGTTTGATTTTATTCCCTGCTTTATTTAGTAAAGTAAGTTTCTCTGTTAGTGTTTCTCTGTTGAGCATGCGTCAGGGTTTCTTTGTTAGTGTTCCCTTCTTGTCCTTTTATCACACCTGTTCTGGATTTGTAATCAGCACACCTGTTTATGTTTGTTTGTTTGTTTTGCTTGTTTGTTTTTGGATTGTGGGAGCATACTGTGCCATCAGTGCACTAACCTAAAAAAAAAAAAAAAGTTTGAATAAATACATGTTTACCATCCACTTCATTTTTTTCATACTGTAAATGTTGGAACAAACATGCTTAACTGAGACGCTGAAGGTTGTCACTGAGAATTTTAGATTTTAACCAATAAAGCCATCAACAACCTAACTCCATCTTTTATTACATATCTTATTGTTCTATATTTCCCTAAATAACACTTTGCTCTCAGACTTCAGGCTTACTTGCGGTTCCTAGAGTTTCCAAAAGCAGAATGGGAGGAAGATCTGCAGGCTCCTCTCTTGTGGAACCAACTTCCAATTTCTGTCCATGAGGCTGACACATTGTCCAGTTTTAAGACTGGGCTTGAGACTTTCTTTCTTTTTTTTTTTTTTTTAATAAATCCTATAATTAGGATTGGCTTGTTATGCTGTCACTGGATGACAAATTAACCTTATTTCCTTAAATCAATTGTTAAACTTGAATAGTTTTCATTTTATACTATTTCAATCTTAACATATGTTTCTCGTCCTGCCATTGTGTATCTGTTCCTCCTTCCTGTTCCTCTCAAACCCAACCGATCAAAGCAGATGGCTGCTTGTCCTGAGCCTTGTGCTGCTAAAGGTTTCTTCCTCAGGAGAGAGTTTTTCCTTTCCACTGTCACCTTCATGCTTGCTCAAGATGAGTCTGCAATGAAGTTGAACTCAAAACAATCTGCTCCTCAGATAAATAATAACTTATTTTATAAATATTGTATATATTAATGTTTCTGGACAGCACTGTGGTACACTTGGTAGAGCTGCTGCCTCTCAGCAAGCTGGTTACCCTGGTTCAAAAGCCCAGTCCCATCCCAATGCTTGCAACCCTGGTTTTCCTCGGGTACACCAGTTTCCACCCACAGGCCAAAAACATGCATGTTAGGCTGATTGGTAACTAAATACTCTCTAGGTGTGAGAGAATGAATGATTGTTGTTATTATTATTTTTTTTGTCTCTATGTGTCCCTGTGATGGACTGGAGACCTGTCCAAGGTGTCCCCTGCCTCTTGCACAGTGATTTCATGGGCTCCAGTTACCCCCGTGACCTGAAAAGGAATAAGTTGGTAAATATAATGTTTCTGTTCAGTGCCCTGAGGTGACTTGATGCTATATAAATAAACTGAATTGAACTGAATTGAATTTAAATCCTTTAATGTTTAAAGTAATTTGGTTAAATTACAAAACTTTTTTAAATTCCATTACATTTGTACATTTAACAATTGTGAATAGGAATGCATTCACATCAATTATCTTGGCATAAAAATAATAAACCTCTTTCATGTACGATTCAAGCATCAGCGCAGTGGCATGTCTGAAATGACTGCTGTGCAGCTTCATGTTTTAGTGCCTTAAAATGTTTGCTCGGGCTTTATTTTCTTCACCTTGACAAGTTTGGTGATGTAAAAATACAGATTCAAACAGCAAGAACTCAAAAAGGGATGATAAGAAGACAGGGAGATGGACAGAGAAAACCAAACATAGACAGATTTCATTTCTGAGATTCAAAAAAATAAAAATGCAGCAACTGTGACAGCATCACCTTAAGCCCTAGACCTCGGGCCACTGCAGCACACAACACCACAGTAAGCAGAGGAAGTTGCCAGGTCTACGGAAACCTTGGAGGTAATTAATCATTTTAACCTGAAGCCTGTCAAGATATGACTCACCCAGTCTCACTCCCTTTGCTGATCTGCCTGTCAATTATATGTGCAGATGATTCGACAACCTCTCAGTCTGTCTTTCAGCCTTCCTCTAACTCTAAAATGCCATCTGTAATTGTTTAAAACATTTGCTTTGAACTGCTCAGCATTCTTGACTGCTGACGGTTTCACTTAGTTTCAGATTGCTTCTCAGGAAAGAGGTGTGAAGATGATTTTGTTCTGATACAAACAGCAAAAAAGGAAGAGATTGATAGGTTACACGGCTGGGACAACCAGACTAAAAAAAAGTAGTGTCTTGTTAAATTCTGACATTTTGTGCGAGGAATGCTTCTCCTCAGTAAAGTTAGACATATAGCAAGTATTTTTTTTTTTTACAGCCCTGTGTGTTCTACCTTATAATAGTTCCAGTGAGGAGTTGAGTGTCACATGCCATTAATGTTAATTCTTTCTCTGCTCGCCCACCAGAAACATTTCTTTCTCTGGAAAACTGCACAAATCTTTATCATCCCAATGCTTGTAACCCCTGTTCTTGGCCCTGACAGCCTGCCCAGTGCTGCTGCGAGACCTCGAGGGCTGGTCCCATGTGGTAATCCCCCTCTCCCAATTACTGCTAACAGACTTACTCAAAACCTGCCTCACCGCTACCATATTGCTCTCGTTCAGCCGTGTGGTTTCATGTGCACAGCTCTTTTTTTTCTCTCTCTCTCTTTTACTTTACCCCTTTCACTCTCTCTCTCTCTCTCTCTCTCTCTCTCTCTCTCTCTCGTTTTTTTTTATTTATTCTTTTACTTTGTTTTCTCTCCATCTTCCCTTTCCTCCCTCGAACCACCACGCCGACATCCCTTCTTGTCCTCCAGGGAGCGGGTGCAGTACTAGAGCTGCTGCTTTGCTTGCCAAGAACAGATGTCCAAGAAATACCCGTCCAGTGAGAGAGAGAGGGGGAAAGCACATGGAGGCAGATTAGGTGAACCGTAGGATCTGCTTGTGCCGTCTGGAAATGTGGGATTCCATTCAGAGATTTCAAAACCTGTGTCGCTAAGCTTATGGTATTTGTGTTCTGACAACATGTGGGATTATTTTTATTATTAAAATCATTTAACAAAGTTTGAAATAATGAGGATTAAAGGAAAAGTTTGTTCCAATCCCAGAAATGTAATGCGACAATCAAAAAAAAGCAAAAAAGATGGCTCAAAGTATAATAATAAATATAATAAGTAACAGTTTTTTGATGAAACACAAGTTTAGTTTCAGACTTACCCAACCTAAAGTTGGTCACAAAACTTTGCATTGCAGTACATAGGGGTAGTGTCTCCGAAGTTTTTTTTTTTAATTGACACAATTATACCCGAATGTTTTCATCATAGACAATATTAATCTGTGTTTCATTATTATTTTTATGCACGCACAGTTTTAGATACCTCCCTGAAGGCTGCACCTTTTTTTTCACAAACTTTCTCTGTCAGGGCTCATTTCTATGGTGGTCCTGGTGTGTAAATGAACAACATTTGAAAAATAAATAAATGAATAAATAAATTACATTTGAAACAACACAACAAAAACACAACAACATTTGTAAAAATGGTATTACATTTGAATAAACAGTATTATATTAAGCTAAACTAGAAGTGTTTTTTTATTATTATTATTATTATTATTTTTTACTTTATAAACAACATAAAACAGAACAACAGAACAATGCAAAGTAGGGTCATCCCTGCTATTCAATGTACTGTATTTGAGTTCCCATGCTATAGTGTGGCATATTTTGTTTAAAGGTGAGCTAATATTTATTTTATTAATCTCATTTTATATGGTTGACTCCCCTCTACCATTAAACACAACCATATGCACACAATATGAATTTATTCAAAACAATTAAATCTAATGTTATATGCAACTTGTGTTTACTGACATGTCCCCTTTCATGCTTCTTGACAGTAAGTTATATTTCTAAGTCATAAAATTAAAGTCATTATTAAATAGGTTTTATTAGTACTATTTATAATAGTTTTCATCCAATGACTTTTTATTATATCAAAATATTTTTTTATGCTTAAATTATTAAAAATCCATCATGTCCACCCTGTTACTCTAAAATACCTGTCACCCCTCGTTTGGCTTAATGCAATTTTGTTTTTTCATCACTTCTGCTTTGGCCACTTCTGCTTTGGCTACTGTAATTCCATTGTTTTCAAATGTTGTTAATTGACACCTCAGGGCCACCGTACATTTCTGCTACAATCAGAAACACTTAGGTTTAATATAATGTTAGTTATTCATCTGGGTTATTCATCCAATGCAAGTTTAACATTTCTGTAGCTATGAATTCTTATTATTATTAATTACAAATGTTTATTCAAACAGTTCTGTCATTAAAACACATGCACAAAGTGACAAATGCCAAACCTCAGCAAGAAAAACTTTAATATCAAAGCCAAGATAACAGAAAAAACATCATATATTGAAACAAAGACTTACCCTGACAACAAACTGAAGAATAACTAACGTACTGTGATTGCAGATTAAACACAGGCGAGCTGATTGATGATGAGGGCCAGGTGTGTGCAGCCCTGGAACTAGGTTTGACACGCTTGTTTTCTTGCGGTAAACATTCATATTCAAAGATAAAATCTGAAGCTACAAAGGGAAAGAGTTTGAAATGGTAAAATTTAGGGTGAAATGTAAGAATTGAGTGTGTGTGTGTGGGGGGGGGGGAGGAGGAGGAACACAGGCGGAAAAATGAATGTCTGTTTTGGAACAAACCAGTGACCCAGGTAACCTGAGTGCCTCCCAGCAGATTATCATGGGCAATGTGTGATTAAGGCCAGTTGCATTAGCATAATGACTCCCCATCCTCCTCATTCTCTCTCTCCATCCTGTCATCCATCCATCCTTCCTTCCCTGCCCTCCCTCTTTTTCTGCGCCTTGTGTTGTTAGCCACCAGCTCCCAGTGCTCCTCAAGTACTTTAAGCTTGTTAATAATCATTATGGGTGTGCAGTGAAGTGGAGGAACGGAATAATTACCTCACCTGAGCCAAACCAAATTAACCCCTTTTTATTTTTTTATTTTTTATTCTCTTTTCACTTTGTCGGTTACCCATTGCATATTCCCACCCACTCGCACGTATGCACACACAATCAGATATGGCATTCACCTGGGACCCATTAGGACTGTCTGTTATTAAGTGTTGAAGTAATAAATGCTCACACACCATTTGTTTCTTTCAAAGTGTTTGCTCATGAACAGTGAATGTTTTGGTTTCACAAAGAGGGAACCTAACTTGTTAAACATAGAATGTTTATCTGAATATGATATTTGTACACAGTATTTACACAAAGAAACAAACAAAGGGTAGATAGATAGATGTCATGCTGTTATTTAAACATTTTTTTAAATTTTGTTTCCTGTGTGAAAACATATTGTAATCCATGCTATTCATACATTCTCCTCTACTTGAAAAAAATAAAATAAAAAGTATAAGATTTTGCAACACACATTTGTTTTACATCCATGTTTGTAGCTATTTAAAAGCTTAAAAAGCAGCAGCAGACACAACACTTGTGATGCAGCATGGGTCACTTCCTGCAGGAAAATCCTTATATCTGCCAGAATACTTTTGAATTGCAAAACGCTCATTGCATATACAGGTAGTCCCCGGTTTCCGACCGTCCTGGTTAACGATTTTCCGCGTTTACGTTTCATATTTGTACAGTAATA
>JARVGV010001153.1:25226376-25237088 GCA_031762435.1 Hypsolebias longignatus | reverse complement strand
TGGTATGGTATGGTATGGTATGGTATGGTATGGTATGGTATGGTATGGTATGGTATGGTATGGTATGGTATGGTTTAATCTGAAGCTCTCGACCTTGACTTCTCTAAATGATTTTAAGAATCTGTTGGAATCCTGGCAAAAATCAAAGCTGACATGTTCCTGTTTTTGATTTTCTACATTTGCCTTATAATCTCTCTGTTTTGCTACTTTGACATCTTTGTTTTAACTTGTTAAAAAAAAAAATCTGTATGCCTCTCTTATGATTGTCTATTGTTGATTGTCCAAGTAAAATCTATTGTTACTGTTATCATCATTCTTTGTTGAAACCAGGTCTCTCTTGTAAATGAGTCCTTGAGGCTCATTGGGATTAACCTGCCTAAATAAAGGTTGAATGAATGTGCACTGTCTTTCTGTCCATGTTCTGAGGCAGATCTGTGGCTTGTTTGTTGGGAAAAATCCAAAGTTAATAGAGCATAAGTAATGATAATGATAATCTTATGAAATTGATTTGTTACAAGTCTGAATATACTTTGTATTTGACACACGTTGCAGTGGTTTGTATACTGTACAAAACACATATATTTTTATTTATTAAAATTTAATTGTATAGTTTGCATTCCATGTCATTTGTATACATTTGTATGTATATGAAAGGTTAAAAAAAGATAAATATATTAAATAAATGAAAATAATTGGAAAACTTGAAATGCTTTAATACACTTTTGAAAATAAACAACACCTGTGCATCTGTATGGATAAACACAAATTGTATATACTGTTTAGATTTGGTGCAAACTTTATAACACAAACAAACAAACAAAAACAACAACAAAAAACAGCTGAATGTTAAAACCACAGGCAGATGAAGTGACATATTTACAATTAATAATTTCCCTTGGCAACAATTGATGTAAATATCATGTTGATGTGTACTATCAAAATAAACATTGTGGTTGACTAAGTGTGACTCCCTGTCCATGTTTCAATGGTGCATGTTGTGCATCCAATGTTATTTATTGTGCATATAAAATCACTTCACTTACAGTCTACCATGTGAATAATCTACCTATAGGGAGTTTAGCTGCATGTCATGGCTTGACCAGGGAGACGTAATGCTTTATATTCCAACTCTTTGCAAATATCCCATGTGTTAATTAAATGAGTAAAAAGTGCAGTGGCCTGTGTCTCAAATTAATTGCTTTCTATTAGATTACATTATTGTAGATAGAACAGAGCGTATTATTAACACCGTCGTACGTTCTCCTACATTCAATTTCCTTGAACATTATTACTGAGAGAAATCTCTCACTCCTCCTAGTGTCGTCTCGTTCTCTCTTCCTTTTCAAGATTATTCCAAATTTCTGTCATGGTGCATTCTGCTCAGTTAATTAAAGGGGACTAACGTGCAGTGGCCTGTATCCTATTGACATCAAATCCATAACTTAGCAAGAAAACATTTACATTAATTTGCCATTAATACCGTCTGTACAAACTTTTCATTTGCCTGCTAAGTATGATGTTATGCAATAGCAATGAGACAAGAAGGCGAGGGGTCTATGAGGCTGACAAAAACACTGAAGCCAATGTTAATTAACTTAAATAAAAGTGCACCAGGCTGTGTCTTGGAAAACAGCTTTGGGTAAGAAAAATATAGCCAACAATCTTTCCATCTTCTTTCTTTCAATTCAGTTTTGAATGCTATTACACAAGGTAATGGAGTTTGGGAATGGGAACTTCTTGATAGCTGTCAGAGAGAGTGTGGGAGCAGCTAGAGAACGCCTTGTATTTCTTATTTTTTCTAATAAAACAACTAAGCTCAGCAGTCTGTATCCTATCTCAGCCATTGCATCAATTGGATTGGATTATTTTACATTTTGATTGAAATGATGTCCGCGCCAGATAAAAGCACAGACCCCAGCTGTTGTAATTGAATCAGGGTGGAGTTGTTTATTCGGTTGATCTACAGCGGTGATTTGCTTGTCCCAACACCCAATGCATAAAAGATCTACTCTTGTTTAACACACCGCTGATTAGATCTGTTTAAAATGGAGAAACAAGAGTTGTCCGTGTCCAGAGATGGGCAGGCATAAAGATAATGCATATAACGACGCACTGAGAGGTGGGGAGGACCGGAGAGCAGCAGAGGATACAAAGGCTGCACAGTCTACTCAGCTCTTTTCATCTTGATGTGTGTGTGTGTGAGTGTGGGGGGGGGGGGGGGCTGTGTGAGCCGGAAGGCTCCCCCCCGCCCGGGGTGAGCCTGAATGCTACAGGCACCATCTGCTTACCTTTCCATGTGTGACAAAATCTTCAATAAATGGCAATGATCCACAGGAGACCTCAAGTAACAATGTTAACTGCATCTAACAGAAAAACAGAATGAAAGTAGTAAATCTCCTTGACTTGGATATTTTTGCATATTAGACTCAAAGAAAAATGAGTAATATATTGTCACAACTTTTTTTTTTCTAAATGACTATAACAAAATCAAAAATAAATCTTAGATTCAAGCATCCGTGATGCAATATTGTGCAACCTGTAGGATGAAAATGACCTTTCAAGATTGCAAAATGGGTGTTCCACAAGGTTCTGTTGGAGGACCATTGCTCTTTTGCCAGTATGTAAACAAAGGGAGCAAACAGGTGAAGTGTTAAATATGCTTGTTTTCTTTTTGTTTGCTGGTCATCAGACATGGATTAGTTTGGCAACAGCAACAAAACAATTCACTGGTTTTAAAATAATAAAATCTCAGGAGAAACAATGACAGAACCAAATGTACATGAGCTTCTACAGCTCAATTTGTTTATCTTGTACATTAATTCAATTTATTTCTTGTTTTGTTTGTTTTTATTTATTTTTATCAGATATGCCTGCATAAGGGAAAATATCTATTTAAAATCTGTTTATTTTAGATGTATATTATTAATGGACAGCACGGTGGCTCAGTTGGTAGAGGTGTTGCCCCTCAGCGAGAAGATCACCGGATCGAATCCCGGCCAGGGACCCTTCTGGGTGGAGTTTGCATGTTCTCTTTGTTCATGTATGGGGTTATTCTGTGTACTCCGGTTTCCTCCCACAGACCAAAAACATGCATGTTAGGCTAATTGGTAACTCTAAATGACCCATGAGTGATAGGGTGAATGGTTGTTTGTCTCGTTTGCCTATGTGTGTCCCTGTGATGGACTGGAGACCTGTCCAGGATGTCCACCACCTCGCACACAGTGACTGTTGAATAACCCCTGCCACCCAAAAAAATGAAGAAGAGGGTAAAGAAAATGGATGGATGAATGGTTGGGTTGTTATTATTTATTTTTTGTATTAGTAGTTTTTAAAATTCAGTTTCCCAGAATGTCTAACCGGGGACTGGACCTGCCAAATAAGTTTTCAGTTCAAAGGTTTTTGTACACTGCCCAATTACAGGTAAACTGTCTTTATGTACCACATTTAAATAAAAATAAATAAGCTCACACTCACAATTTAGTAAGCATTATTCATGAGGACAACTAAACGTGGGCCTTACAATGGATGGGTGATCATAAAGTAATGACTCTTATCACTTCAGAGTGGAACGCACATCCATCACTGTGAGAAAAAGGTGAATACACAGCTCAGTGCACATTGCATGCTGATTTCACTATCACTTCTTGTGGGACCCCATTTGAAAATATAATCTACTTATATTGTGATGTCCCTGGTACAATAACTATGTCAAGGGCATGGGGAAGTCTCAAACATGTTTACATTTTTTTTACATATCAAACATGAGATAAAAGGCCTTCTTTTTGGTAAATACCAACATAGCAAGAGTACTATGCAAAGTGGGTTTGAGATAAAAAAAAAATAAAGATCAGACCTCAGCTGTCATTTGTAATGGAAGTTTTCTACTAAAAGAACAACGTTTGTGTATATAATGTTCACTTGTTGATAATAATTTAGTAGACACACTAAGTACCAAGCGTTGAATCTAAACAACATTTAGGCAATGACTTCATGTCAAGTGGTGAAGTCAGTGATATTTAGATGTATTCTGGAGTTAAAAATGACATTTACTGATTATGTAAACTGGTCAGATTTGGCATGAAGACCACAAACTGCACATGTATCAAAAGTGAACTTTACTTGGGACTCAAAACACAGTGTAATCTCTGACATTTACAGGCATTCAGATTTGGCAAACATTTGTCACAAACCCTAACCTTTGCCCTTCCTTGTCAGTATATTATCTGCATATTAAACCTTTCCTTCTGACTCTATCGTATCCCACAGCAGCTTTTGTGAAAGACATAGACAATGTGCTTGATAATTTCTCATGTTTCTAAAGCTGCTGGGTCGCTCCCGCTGTAATCAATCATCTCTATTAACGGCCATATCTCGTGCTCCGCCAGCCGTGACCCCTGGACAGCTGAGCTCAGATTGTATCGCCACATGCGTGCCACGTTTAGGCTCTCCGACATCCCTGTGTTGCATTAAGCCTCCCTCTGATGTCTAAATGTGGTTGTATAAGCATCCTGTTGTCTTGCTGGTGTTTTATCAGGCTTCTACGTTTGTTCATCGTGGCCCTGAGGTAACCTGAACAACCAAAAAACATTGCAGACAACTCAGCTGCACAGTGCTAACTGAATACTGGTGGGATCAATTTAAAATTAAAGAAAAAAGTTACAAAAATATATAAATAAATGCAATCAATAACATAAAATAAAGTCTAATTAAAATCACAGTTGAGTTCAGACTGTTTTACTGTTTTAATATTTCTATTTTAAAATTAAAATATCTCAAAAATGCCTACTTAAATACTAATACAGTATTTAAAATATACAACAAAGAAGAAAACAAAACAAAGTCACTTTGTTATTAAGTGTGTTTTCCTTTAATTTGCTTATTTGCAGCACCATGAGCCTAAAACACATTTATGAAACAATGTTCAGTAATCATACAGTGAGTTCTTATCACAATATATTTTTATTGACTTTCATGGCTGCCGTCGTCACAAATGGAAATTATAAAATGTAGATGTTTTAAATGTCTTAAAATAGTGTAATATGTATTAGCATTACTTATATGTGTGCAGCTGTGGCTGAGTGGTTAGAGCAATTGTCCTCCAATGCAAGAGTTGGGGGTTTGATTCCACCAGCAGTCACATGCTGAAGTGTCCCTGAGAAAGACAATGATTGCCTCTGATGTGTGTCCCATCATTGTGTGAATGTGATAAAGCTCTGATTGTCTTTGTATAGATCTAGTAGAGTGCTGTATGAATGTGAAAATGAGGACACAGATTGTAGTGTAAAGTGCTTTGAGTATCAATAAAATAGAAAAAAACTCTATGTACGTACAGTCCATTTACCATTTACATCCTTCATTGTGTTCCACTAACATTTTGTCTAAAGCTGTTACTCCAAACACAGACATACGTTCAGTTTCAAGCAGTGTGGATTATAACCGATCGCTGCACTCAGGATATGTAACTCTGGCTATTTCCTGTTAAAGTTTCAGCAGTCTGTATCAAAAACATATAACATACAGGAGTGGATCAAGCAGAGATGTTCTTAGCTTGTAGATACGAGTGACCTTTTTCCTGCTCTTTGAATCAGTCCTTCAAACCCAAACACACACACACACATATAACACAAAGCAATAAAGTGGAAATGTTAACAATGTACAATTAAAATTGTGATTTATGTTCCATCCAGCTATTAAATGACACTGTGGCCCAACAATATCAATTTCCATATCATTAGCATAATAGTTTTATTGTGGTATAATTACTAAATAAAAAGGCTCTTACCTGGCAAACCTTACTGCATATCAGGGACTCTTAAACGAGTAAAATGTTGCTTCACACAAGTTACATGGGTCAATTGCAGACGGGGATAGTCGGGGGTAATGATTAGATCATTAAAATTTAGTCTATGCTTCACAGAGCATAGAGAAAATTAACTTACCCCACCAAGCTCATTTTTCTGCTGAACATGAAATAATGATTTTCTGCCAGTATAATTACAAAGCTAACATCTGATAGAGTCAGCATCCAGGGGGGATTATCACATGCATGAGTATTAGACCTCATTACCAGCTTGACTGCAAAATTATTACATCTTGTAATTGGATGGTGAGATTCATACACAGATTGGCTGGGTTTCTGTAAGATTGTAATTACAAGCTTCATTGGTTTGCTACTTATCGGAACTTCACAGAGAAAACAACTGGTAAAATGAAATGAGCATTTCATTAACCTATCGCCTTATCAGGGGAAAAACCTGTGTAACGTTCATGTATGCATTAACATAAATAGGATCATTCATTCTGCCGCCAGATAGCTTGGGCTTGAGGTTTTTTTTTTTGTTTGTTTTTTTTTTTTTTGGAAGGAGAAATAGTGAGGTGACGGTGTTGGTTTCATGGGAGGAAGTTGGTGGCAATATTCATTCATTTTGACAAAATGTATTCAACCTTCATAATCCTGTGTTGATTAGGAAAAGAGACACAGAGGGAGGACAGAGGCAGAAATGGAAGGGGAGGGGGACTTACAAAGGATGAGAAAAATAATAATAAATTAGTTGTCTAACGCTACAAGGGATGAACTCAATATATCTATTACTTAAAGACTAACTGACTGTGAAAGTGCTCATTTCACGAGAGACGAGGCATCGAGCTGGCGGGGGGACTCATGGGGCTTGGAGGTGGCTCCTCTCCTCCTTCTTCTCTCTCTCTCTCTCTATGCTTTGATGTTCATCCTCTCTCTAATAACAAACTCTGGCCATGTTCCTCTCTTGCTCAAACACAACAGCAGGTGCAGATTGGATGCCCACATAAATAACCTCCTCACACAATGACATGATGAGATCGATCCAGATTTGATGGGTGCTGCTCCTCATACAAAAGGAGTGTGTGGGGGTGGGGGTGGGGGTAAATGTGTGTGTCTGCATTAAGATGAGGTGAACAGAAAAAAAAAACTGTGGGGATGAGCAAGATGGGACAGAAGGAAAGAGGTATAGAAAAGGGGGGTGGGTGGGTATAAAATGGTTCAATTACAAGGCGAACACTATTTCTCTCTTCTTAACAAGAGATTTCATGGTGTGGACCGATGTTTGGCAGAAACAGCTGAGTGCCACTAATGCTAAAGCATTACACTCGGTTAGATCAGCTGGCCACTCCGAGATGAGAGTCAGTTGTTATTGAACCTTATTGTCCACGGGTACCTTTTTCAGCTGGGATCAATGATGCTTTAACCTGGACGTGATATAAAAGGCCATGCTGCAACCTGCCACCCACTTCATGTAACATCTCCACTACACTGGAAACCGAAGTCTGGACCCTTGTTCTTTTAAAACACGCTACATCATCAAAATTGTTCAAAGACCAAAGTAAATTCTACGCACTAAACTAAAGAGTAGTCTCTGATTTGATTTAGATCACTATGTGTAAACTGGAGAAATATGATTTTGATAAATGCTTATTAAGGTGATGGTAAACAAAACTGATCAAAAAATAAATGTTATAATGCATTTGAGTCAGGGAACATTAATGTGTTAAGACATGCATGAAAAGCAGTGAACAGTAGATACATTTCCAACAAAGTTAAATCAGGTCCTCTGGACTTTTACTTTTTGTTGAAATGTTTCGTCTTTCATCCAAAAGACTTCTTCAATCCAATGAGCTGCAACAAACTCAGTCTAATAAGTAGCACACTCACATAGTGGGTCAACCAGTTTGATGGTGATAAGATAATGGAAAGATGTGTTTAATTTTCACTTGATGGGGTCGACTTTTGGCACAAACAAAAGAATGAAAGCAGTAGAGGAATGCATTGTGTCTGCTGCCTTACATACAAAGATATTGGGATTTGTTAGATCTCAGATGTGTTTTGTTTGATCTCATGTGTTAGAGATGATCCTCAGTTACCACCACACCAGATTTTAGCTCAACACCATTGCCTGAAATATAGCCATGCTTGATTACTTGTGCCAGACTTCTTAAATCTGTAGGAGTTGAGTTTTTATTCACAGCTCAAGATCACATGATGGTGCCAACCAGCCATACCTGGAGACCATCTTAATGAGAGGCTGGAGTATAAGAGGCAGCAGAAGACTCCAATTTGATGCTGTTGCATTACATGCCTTTGCTTGATTCCAGTTGCTTCTTGACCTCCTTGTGGACTTGGACCTCCTTGTGAACACCTCAGCTTTCTCCTCACCTTCCAATTGATCACCGTCCAACTCTAATTGAATCCCACTCATATTATTCTTCATACCCTGGAACCATTGAATATTAGCCCACACAGTACTCTACCAGTCCAACTGTAAGAACAAGAGCAATAACATCTCACCTCTCAAAATCAGCATTCAACCGTGCTCACCTTGCTCTCCTTGCTCTTCAGGGCTCCAGCTCCTTCCAGTGCTTGTGAATTCATTTCCACTGTAAATAAAGCACTGTTTATTTTCTCTGAGTCTTTGAGTTGTTCCTTCAGTCCATACTCTCTGGGTATTGATTTAAACCTAACAAAACCAGGTTTACTCTAGAAGGTAATTCTTTGCAAAAGTACATTTACTCATTACATTTTAAAAGTCTAAACTCTGTTCAGTGGTTTGTGAGATATTATTAAACAAACATCTAACATTAGATCACCCTACTTTCATGGTGTTAAATAATAGTATTAATTTAACTATAGTTTGTGTTTTACATCAACAATCCAACATAATCTAGCTCTGCATTTGTGGCTAATACTTTAGCTAATTATTGCTCACCTCACTGATATTATCTTTTACCAGATATCTCAACGGAATTAATACAATTTTCTCAATGAGAAGATAGGGTGCAGGAGAATCATCATGCCCTGTAGGGACATACACAGCTGGATATATCATGGATTCCTGGCGTGAATGAAAGATGATGTGTCTGTCCGCATTGTCCGTTGAGGATTTTGAAGACTCATACATAATTGGATTTATGATAACAGTATTTTTGCTTTTTGGAATTGGCAGATGCCTGGGATGTCGACAAATTAGGAAGACGTCAGCAGCAATTTTGGTGGTTGTGAGGCTGCCTGCCTTATGTGAAGGATTGTACCATGCTTTGAGCGTGCAGACTCAGATGCTTTGCAAGCTAAACCATAAGCTGGACACAATTTTTGAGAATCGCAGGTCACTTGTGGCTCCTGGAACTTGCTGGCATGAAACAATTGACCTTGGAGAAGGCTACAAGCATGGACTGATGGAATGACCACAAATGTGACTGTTTGGATTTACCATTGAGCGTACAAGCAGAAGTATGAACACATACATGAAATCAGTAGTCAGCCTGCCCCAAAACAATAGTTGTTTATCTGAATTTGACTTCCCCACTTGACCTTGGATGGGCCAACTTATCTCAAATTGCTCCTGAAGGATATGCAAATCATGAAGCTCTGCTCTGCTCCCCCTCCCTGCCCCCCACCCCCAACCCGAGAACATCTGTGGACCCTTATCAGAACTGAGCCGGCTGATGGACATTGTGCTATCTTTATCAGGACTGTGGACATTTCTGGTAGTGCTCAGAGACATTCTCACCACCTTGTCGGACTACCCCCCGCAAAATGTCTTACGCTGTTGCTTATGTTGCTTTTTTTTTTGTGCTGAGGTAGTTTTTTTTTTTTTTTGCAACCTTACACATCCTGTGTGTCGAGGACACAGTGTGAGAGATCTTTTTTTTTCTTCTTCTTCTTCTTTCCTCATGTTTTTCTTCCATTTTCTTATCCAAACAATAAGGGGCAGCACTTCACAGTGAAGCTGCAGCTTCCGTGCATCTCCATCTACCCTTGTTTTATTTGGACAGCTGCACTGAAATGCATTTTGTTGCGCTTATCTGTACAATGAGAATAAAGTTGATTCTGATGTATGATCAACTAACATTGTTAGCATTTTACATGAGAGGACATTGTGTTAAATTTGACCTAAAATGCACAACATACTCTTAAAGGAAACTTACATATTTGGAATGTTTAATCCCTGTTTAGCTAATTTCCAACAAATTACCCTCTGTCTTTTTAGAATGAAATGAATGCAGTGTAAATTATGTAAATTCACCCACGCCACTGAAGCTGAACTGCTGAAAACACCATCTTCATCACAGAGGTACTCACTGGCCAGGCATTCAAACAGACTTGTTAAGCACTTTTGGAGTGGTGGCCATCATTGCTTACTGAGGCAGAGGTAAGGAGCTGAACAAGTGCTCATAGTTCATTGATAAAAACAAAATGGCAGTATTGAATATGTTTAGTTGCAATTTCACTTACTACAAATAAATCAAACTGATATTTGTATTTCAAACAGATCAAGGAAGCGCCCCATCATATCACCAACAAGAACCTGATGGACAGCTTCAGAGCAGGTCTTAATGAGCACACACCCAGACTCATCAGACTTTACCCGGCCAGGACTGCACCTCCCTTGCTACAAATGTTACAAAATATTGCTGATGTTGTGGAAGAAACCATTATCTTCCAGGATCTCCCTGACTTGCCAACAGCTTTTGCTTACACTTGATCTACACTTTAAAACTTCAATTCCCCAAAGATCTGAGGTACACCTTTGAAACCATTCAGAAGAATTATACAGGTAACCCCCGGTTTACGGCCGAGATCCGTTCTAACGGCCGAGCCGTAATCCGATACGGCCGTAAAGCGATACCGGAAGTAAAACCGCGATCGAAAACGGCTTTTTAAACACGTTTTTTCAATGTTT
>JARVGV010001153.1:25042047-25057067 GCA_031762435.1 Hypsolebias longignatus | reverse complement strand
CTCTCGCCTTTTTTTTCTCTCCCGACCTGTCAATCAATTCAGTGGGCGTGTCAGCAAATGACCAATCAGCGACCTCAATTTGTCCCGTGGAGCTGACTGAACCCGACGAAATTAAGGAAATAACGTCAATAATTCAGCGCGAAAATACGCAAGAACGTACGCAGAGCTGTAAAGGTGAACTGACTGCGTTCTGTAAGCGCGTACGGAACGGCGTACAGCCGTACGCAGAGCTATACTGGGGGCTTTAGGCTACGTTCACACTGCCCGTCTTAACGCTCAATCCTGATTTATTTTTGCTTGGATCCTTTTATTTTGAGTTATCATTCACATATTTTAAATGTGACCGTTATCAGACTCAGTGTGACCTCTCTACATGCTTTGTTTACATAAGTTAATGTGGATGCTATGTTAGCATGTGTGTCTTGATTCTTAAATTATTGTGCAATCAGAGCCGATTAAACAATGGTCGGACATGATTGTTTCATCCAGTGGTTACTTTTGACCTTGCCTCTTTCCGGTGTGCAATTGGACTTCTGGAATGAAAGTGGCGTATACAACGTGAAAAAGTCAAATATCAATCCCAGTAAGTATTGATACGGTCTGACAGCAATGTAAAAAAAGACAAAGGACATGCTGATTTGAACTGCATGAAGAAGGTATCGATATAAATGTATTTTTTGCTGTGTAAGTCGTGGGTTTTTTTTTGTGCATAATTTACATGTCCTATGACTTATACGCCCAAGCGACGTATTTATGCATTTCCCCCCATATTTATAACCCAATTTTTAGCTGAGATATGACTGTTCTCATTCACTCTGACTGAAAATATTGAACACTACCATTTTTCAGATGCTAGATGGCACCAGAGTTGTATAGCATGCCATTGTGTCATGCAATAGGTGAAAGTGGTTATTAATGACGCAATCAGCTTGCCAAAGCCCGGCACCTTCGTCCAGCTCGCTTGGAGCAACCGTCAAATCAGCTTCATTTTGCTGCGCTGCCCCGGCTAAATGCAGCTTATTTGACATTGAAGTGCATTTATTAAGCTAAAGTTCAACAGAGACACACCTTTACCATGAAGTCGAGCAAACAAATACAGTAATTGTTTTAGGTGCTTATCTTGTTAAATTTCGAAGGAATGTGCAGCGTTCCTTCTTCCTTTTTTCCTCCCTGTCTGCGTGCTCCCGGAGCACCGAATACTTTTGAAAATGCAGCGGATTTAACTGTTAAAGTACACGTATTAAGGAAAAGTTAAAGTGAGACACACCTTTATTATAATTTTGAGCAAAAAAAGAATTGTTTTTAAGTGTTAATCTTGTTGAATTCTTGTTAAAGTCCTCCCGTGCATGCTCCCGCGGCTGCCATTTGGCAGCCAATCAATTTCTGGCACAACACCGGCCCACGTTTCCTGGTTGTCAACAGTGACAAACACAACGCATCAGCGGTGATGCATAATAGATGCGACTTATCTGGCGAAAAAACGCATTTATGGATTTTTCCACTTTATTAAACATATTTGGACTGATGCGACTTATAGGGCTGTGCAATGTGTACGGTGGAAAATACAGTACAGTATTACCGGTAATACTTGACTCTACCTACATACCCCTACCTCAGTGATAGTCAGATGAAATGTGACTGATCAGACAGTGGTTGCTTTGAAATACACTATCTGTGTATCCAATTTAGTAGTACCACACATGAAAAGGACCAAACTCTGAGTTTAAACTTTTTTTTTTTTAATCAGATTTTTCACGTTCAGACTGTCATAAGAAATTCCCTGAGAATCACATAAGGGCTGATTTTTTAAATTTTTTATTATTATTTGGATCACTTTTGCCTGCAGAGTGAACATCACTGTAGAGCAATATTAAACTTTCTTCATTTGAATACAAACTTGGTCTTTCCTGTAGTGAGCATACTTTTTTCAACACAAACACAGTTTACAACTAAAACTAATTACTGCACATGAGGACAACAAAAAGCACCTTTTGCAAACGCCAGCGCCTCTATTATTTTTTACTCTTACATTCTCTGCCATGATGAGCAAGTACAACATTTTTTTAGTAAATTCTGGTGTGAACATAATCAGAAATATAAAGTGTACACAAACCATGAATAACATGGAACATTTCTGTTTCTATAAACAAAAGTGAAACCTGTGTGTGTGTGTGTGGGGGGGGGGGGTGTCAGACAATAAGTAGAAAACTAGGATTTTGATGGCTAAGTTTAAATCATGGTTTGATTAAGTTGAAAGGAAAAAAAAAACAGTTACATTATTATTGTTAGTCATTGTGATCAAAATAGTTGTGAACATCCCACATTTCACCCCATCGTGCTCTTTTCTTCTGTCATCAGTGTCCTCAAAACACTCTGCTTGTGCTTCAACATCTTGAGTGCTTTCATTTAAACCAGGGGGTGCACAATCCTGGTCCTCACATGCCACTATCCTGCATGTTTTAGATGTTTCTCTGCTCCAACACACCTAAAAGTAGTTTAAATCACTGAGTGTCTGCAGACCATTGAGAGAACCCTGGAATCAAGTGAGTCAAGAACAGGATTGGACACCCCTGATCTAAACGAAGCGTAAACTTGAGCTGGAAGGGTCCATGTGTAGCTTCTGCTGTCTTTTTATCTTGAATAGAAGGAAGGAAGTTAAAGTTAACTAAATTTAACTGTGATTGGCCAACTATACATACATACCGGTACATATACAGGTAGTCCTCGACTTACGCCCCCCCCGACATTCGGCATTTCGGACTTGCGAACGCCTCCCCAGTGATGTCATCACATCTCCCATTGACTTTCAATAGCTGCACAGTGCTGTTTCTATTGTGTGTGGGGTGTATTCTATGAGTTTTTTGAGGGTACTGTGTTAGCTAACTGCTTGGAAATACAGTACTGTACATGTTTAAGGTACAGAATGTACGCTGGTGTTGTGTTACGTTGAAAAAAACGTGTTTAAAATGCCGTTTACCGTTCATTTTCCGACTTACGGCAAAAATCCGGACTTACGGCCGCCACGTGGGATGAGCTCCGACTTACGGCAAAATCGGGTTACGAACGGTCTGTAGGTACGGAACTCGTTCGTAAGTCGAGGACTACCTGTACTTTAATTTTCAAAAATTATGCTTTTAATAGAAAGAAAAAAATTGACTCCTCAAATCATCTATAAAATTCTCAAACAACCAAGATACTATTTAGAAAAACTTTTTTAAGCTGTGTAACTCTTACCATCAAAGCCGTTCTATAAAACTCTATATTCAGCAGAACATGCCCTTGATAAATAAACCTCCTTTATTTTGCTTCAGTATTAAGTGGAGGCAATGTAAAGCTGATTAGGAGGCTAAAACGCGATTCACGTTTCAGTCCTTGATATAAACAAGATTTCTCAAGAAACTAAAACTGCTCTGTAGAAAACAACACGCTGCAAATTGTTCTTCTGGGGCTTCGAAGTGACTTATTGTGGCTCTGATACAGTGTCGCATGCGAAGAAATATTTGCTTTAGGTCTGATAGATGGGCAGTTCTGCTGGATTACAAAGCGTCAACCTGTATGATTCATCTTTATAGATGTGAGGTTTCACGGGTCACTGGAGGCGTTGGCAGCGTTATAATGCTGCGCTAACAGGGACAGAGCAAGCTTTACTCTCAGCCCACACAGACAGGAGCACATTCAACCCCCCACAGGCAAAGCCCGGCCACCCTTCAGCCCCTCGAACACAGCCCAAACTAGGAGAGGATAGCGCCGCAGGCAAGAACTACTTTTACACCACAAGGTCAACAAAAATCATGAAACTCACAATATAATTCATGCTCGTTAAATCCACTTCAGATCCCGTTTTAATTCAAGATGCACAAGTGAAATGCCTGATATCTCATTATAGTTTAACAAGCTGCGTGCAGACAGGCAGATTTAATCTGTCTTTTTGATAATAATCTCTTTGATGAGCTTTTTTCAGCACAGCAAGTGAACGTCCTCATTGGTACAGTTACCTGTCACGTGTATTTAGCGAGTGGCACATATGGCTCGAGATGCTGGTACTTTTAAAAATATTGTACTCAGTTGTGTCTTCTCAACCAGGAGAGCTGCAGTGGGATGAGCTACAACAGCTAATTGGTGGGACAATTTGTTTTGCATGGTACAAGTTTGCTAACCTGTGCAGAAAACAGAAACATACACAAGTTGCGAGTTTAGTTGTGGGTTGCCAGATGGTCGAATTAAAAAAATAATAGATGTGTGTTTAGGTATCTTTTTTATTTTTTTGGAAGTCCATTATCTTGGTTACTGTAAGACAGCCATACAAAATGTGTACAGCACTGTACAATAGTTTAAATGACCTTTAATGTCTTTATTAATTGATTTAAAGGACTTTGAGTCAAGCCAAACCTAAATGGCACAACAAGCAACAACAAAACTGAAAAAAGAATGAAAAGGCAGAAAAGGTAAAACATAAAAATACAAATAAAATAGGCCCTCAGAAAGCTTGTAGAATGATTGATTGATCAAGACCACTTAAAATATTACAAGTCTGGTTTCTTCGAAGCAAAATATGAAGAAATGAGGTACAAATCGGTCATTTTACACTGTTATTCAGCAATAAAGTTTAGTTATGGTCAATTTTGATGTACAAACATTTAATGTTCAAGGTTCTTTATAGTCTTTCGCATCACATGTGGTACATGAAGTGGAACGTGATTTTGAACTCAAGGTCCCACAAAACATGGATCTAATATATAAGCTAAACAATAATGCAATATAATATGGTGTATTAAACAGCAGCCTGAACATGAGTCTGTTGTGAGCAGATCTGCTCACAACTGCTTGAAGCTGACTGGGAAATGATTGTATGTTTTAACTGGGAATCAGTTGAAGTCAAATATTATTTGGAGCCAGTTTCAATCAGCTGTCAATTGTATAGTTCCCTTTTTTTTTTTTTTTTTAATTTATTTATTTTTATTTTTTTGTATGTATTAAATATGAAACAAAGCTGAATGGAACAATAAAATAAAAATGTATTTAAAAAAAACATTTGCATTCATATGCAAAAATAATTATTTTGTTGTAAAGTGGGTTTTTTCTCCTTCAAAATGAACTTGATGCACTTCAGTCATGAAATATTTGCAAACTCCATCAGACTTAGACTGAGCAACATCTTCCCAGACATAATAAAGTATGTCTGATTTTTTTCTTAACGTTAAAAGCAGCACCTGAAGCACTTTCTCTATTTTCCTTTTTACTTGTAGACTACCGGTATGTGCCATGTTGGCTCTCATTACCTGGTTCATTTTGTGGTATTGCTCAGTTTCGTACCATATTCATTCAGTTTTGATCCAACCACAATGCAGCCACTTGTACAGTAAATGCCACCCTGGACAGCTGGGTAAAGCAGCCAGTGATATTGAGATCTGCAGCAGCAACAAAGATGTTGGCCGTGTGGAGCTACATCTGTGGCATTAACATTAAAACCATCTGCCATCTCCACTTGAGCATCGCTGCTGTCTGCAGCAACCAGCAACACTCAACTAAGCAATTTGAATTAATGTTGCAAAAATTGCCTGTTTGCATAAATAATGTTTTAATATATGGATGCAGGAGACATCTATTAGAGCTGGCTAATATATCGTACACAAAATTCCACTCACCCACAACCCTTTTGTCAGCTCTTGTTTTTAGTTATTTGTCTAATCCCCATGGCAATGTCGGTGTCTGGAACTGCAAGTGGAATTAGCTGATGAAGCTAAAAACAAAGATCTCATTTAACTGGTTCCTTAGAGCTTGAGTCCCAGGAGTTGACCAGCAGTTGGAAGCTCGCTGCCTGTTTGACACTGCAGTGCTCTTACAGCTTTTTAAAAATTGTGTAAGAGAAGATTAACCCAGACTCAGCAGTTTAATGTGCAATTATACCACTGCTAAAATAATTACACCTCATTTTTGTGGCAGAAATTTCTTCATCTGTTAGTTAGATCATGTCGCATTGATTTTTTTCCTCATTTACTCCATTGAATAATGAACTCTTCCAATTCCCATAAGATGGTTTCTGTCAATTTTAGTTGTCGGCTGTGTTGTGAACTGACTGAGAGCCAGCGTCATGGAGCTAATGTCATCCATCTGTTATGTTTCTGTAAATGGAAAGAAATGGACGGACGGACGGATGGACAGACGGACGGATGGATGGATGGAAAGAAAATTGAAAAGACAGATGGATGGATGGAAGAGTGAAAAGACAGATGGCTGCATGGATGGACAGACGGACAGACAAAAGGATGGATGGATGGATGGATGGATGGATGGATGGATGGATGGATGGATGGATGGATGGATGGATGGATAAAAGGATGGAATCAGTTTAGTTGTTTAGGTGAAAAAATCCAAAGCATCACACGCATCAAGGATAGAATTCAATCTAAAAGTGACTGATGCTCTGACTTTGCTCGTGTGTGTGTGTGTGTGTGTGTGTGTGTGTGTGGGGGGGGGGGTGCGTGCGTGGAAATGATTTTCGAGTCTCCAAGCAGACTGAGATTGAACACAAATAATTTTGCATGCATCTTTCACCTGGATTCTCCAGGTGGAGCTGATCCTGGTGAAGGAGCAGAACGGGGTCCAGTTCACCACCAGCACCTTAGTGGTTCCAGCCCAGACCAACCCCAGTGGGCAGGAGGAGAGGGAAACCTGGGGGAAGAAAATCGACTTCCTCCTGTCTGTGATTGGATTTGCTGTGGACCTTGCAAACGTGTGGAGATTCCCTTACCTCTGCTACAAGAACGGCGGAGGTGAGAGGAGAGAAAAGACTCATGGTCCAGAATGTTCCTTTGGTCTGCCTGGTTCTTTTTGAAGAACAATTTGGCTGGAATTCATTCAGACGCTGCATTATTATACAGTTTTTTTTTTTTCATACACACGTGTGTGCATTTATAACCCTTTAAAGAGATCAAAATAGAGAAAAGAGAAAGAAATGCAGCCCAGCTGTGGTGCATAGATTAGCTCTAACAAGCAGTGTCAGTAATTATGGCTGTTTAACATGAAGCTCTCATTGTGGGGAAGAGCTGCAAATGATACTGTGGCCAGAAATGAAATGACGTTTGAGTCCATCTAGGACTGACACTCAGAACATCCCAGAACCTGTGCATTGAGACATTGTCATGTCTTAATTGTTTTATCATCTCTTTTTTGTATTTGTGTTTCCTTAATGAGACGACTGTTACAAGATAGAAATACACTGAAAATATGCAGCTGTTTTCAATAATGTCACTACTTTTTTAACTATATTTCTTATAAGAATAAAGATTTTGCATCAACTTTTGAACACATCTAATAAATGGTAAGTTTGACACAAGGGTTTGGAAAAAACAAACAAACAAACAAAAAAAAACCATGATTCCTAAAGAGGTAAGACTGAAAAACACAGTAAAAATTACACATTTAACTACAAGTTAATAATTCATGATTTGTGTTATTTTAACTTTACACAGATAAACAAATACCTTAGTTGGTTTTCTGATTAATAAAATGTTTGCACTGGATTTAATGTGTGTCTGCTCTTGATGACCAAACTGCTTTTTTATTTTTTTATTATAAAACATTGATTTTTTTTTTATCCAAAACTAATGCAGTTTTGCTTTCTGGAAGATTCAAAACAATTTGTGATTTTGAGTTCAAACAAATGCAAAAATGAAGCAAGTTTCTAGTAATTTTTATCTAGCAGGTACATTATTTGGTAAGGTTTGTTATAATTTATGGTTTTGGATTCTGTAAAGTGGAAAACAAATCACATAGACGTGAGTAATATGACAAATTGTTCATGGTACATCTCCCATTAATGTATTTATTGCATCATCACCTACTTAATAATAATATGTGCACATAGTGTCCGTATTTAAATTGGACTTGAATACACATGTCAGCAAACTGAAATGGTTCTGTTTCACTGTGATCTGTATTATCTCCCAGGTTTATTCTGAAGCTTTGTTGCATTTGTGCAGGTGCGTTCCTGGTGCCGTACCTGTTCTTCATGGTGATCGCAGGCATGCCTCTTTTCTACATGGAGCTGGCTCTGGGCCAGTTCAACAGAGAGGGGGCCGCAGGCGTTTGGAAGATCTGTCCCATATTTAAAGGTAGGATGGGTGGGGTTTTATTCAACTACACAGCGTTTATGGAAAATAATCCCTCACATGAACCTGGTCGACACCCTGAGTTAGTATCCAAACGTGTTACATTTATGACTAACCGTGACGAAGGGAGAATAAAAATATCACACACCAACAATTAAGCCTGTCAGACCCTTCATCTGGTCAACGATCATCTTGTGTCTCTTAATATATTTTCATGTTTTCTCCAAACCTCTTCATAATCAGTGTAACCAAATATTATCCTTCAGATTTTAGTTCAAACATAAATATATATTGTGTTGTATTTAATTATGGAAACCAACATTTTCTCCCCACAGTGTCTTACAGAACAGCTTGTGCCTGTTCTATAAATATGTCACAGTTTCTGTTTATTTCCCATTAAGTCTATTTGCCTTTATTGCTGCATGAAAGACATACACACCCACCCCCACCCCTGATGTTTGTGTGTTTCTCACTCTGTGTGTGTCTGCCCACATGCCTGCCTGTCCACATGCCAGTCTCTTTTGTCCACCCGACAGGCATTATTTATCCCTCCCAGAACATCAGGTTCTGCTGGCACTCAGATGGAAAGCAAATGTAAATTGTGCTTTTAGACTCATGTCCTGATTGTCCAGTCAGGTGTCATGTCGTTTGAACACATCGTTAAGCAGAGCGCCGTCCAGGAGAATGCACCCAAACAGACGGTAACAAACAAATGTCCATCATCTTGTTCTGGAGTCAGGTCTTGAGGTAGCAGCGTGATTAGGGAGACCAAGTCACTTTTTTCACATTCACCTCTTCCAGCTCTTCTGGGAGGACCACAAAGTGTCCTCAGGCCAGCACAGAGACAAAGTCTCTCCAGTGTGTCATGAGTTATCTGCATGTCTGCTCCCAGTGTGTGTCTGTCTGTCTGTCTGTCTGTCTGTCTGTCTGTCTGTCTGTCTGTCTGTCTGTCTGTCTGTCTGTCTGTCTGTCTGCCCGTCTGTCTGTCTGTCTGTCTGCCCGTCTGTCTGTGAGTCTGTGCGTATGTCTGTCTGTCTGTCTGTGTGTATGTCTGTCTGTCTGTCTGTGTGTATGTCTGTCTGTCTGTCTGTCTGTCTGTCTGTCTGTCTGTCTGTCTGTGAGTCTGTGCGTATGTCTGTCTGTCTGTCTGTCTGTGTGTCTGTCTGTGAGTCTGTGCGTATGTCTGTCTGTCTGTGTGTCTTTCTGTCTGTGTCTGTCTGCCCGTCTGTCTGCGTGTCTGTCTGTCTATCTGTCATAGACCATGTGCCTCCTGTGCAGGAACATGTGCTGTGTCTATCAGAGACCACATTGAGGATGTTGACGCTCTAATCACACACTTCTCTGTGTCTCTGCCTCTCAGCAGGAGGAGAACAGTAATTATTCCTCTGCACACACACACAGCTGTATTGACAGTAATTATTCTGATCAACAGGCTGGTTTCCTCTCAGGATCAATGCATTTTAAGAAAAGCACCAAGATGAGTGGAGGTGGAGAGATAGCATGGCCACATGTGGTGCTGCTAAGAGGCACCGCTCACTGGACAAATATCACATCCACATTACAAAGATATCAATATGCACAGTTGTGGTCACACATCTTGGCAAAAGTTAACAATTAAAAGGCAGCCTCAGAAGAAAAGACGCTGCTTCACATTTATAGAAAGGGTAGATGTGTCGATAATTAAAGCATGAAGAGGCTATCTATGTTTCCTTGCTGTCTTGGTGCAGTGAAACTGCAGGCAATGATTACACACACACACACACATACTGGGGAACATGATGTGCTCTCTGTTAGGTTGTAAAATCTGTAGCTAAAGTTTCTAAATAAGAACTTGTTAGCACTGACTGACAACATTTTAGAAATAACACTAACATAATTTAAAACATTTGAGGAGATCAACATATTTATTTAATCACCTTTGTTTAACCAGGCAAATGCCGCTGAGGTATCAGATCTTTTTTGAAATGTCCTACTGATCCTGAAGGTTGCATAACATGCTGTGGGAGGAAACTGGAGCAAACCCACACAAACATGAGGAGAACATGCAAACTTCACACCGAAAAACCCCAGCTCCATCTGGGGATTGGATCCAGGACCTTCTTGCTGTGAGGCAACAGTGCTCATCACTAATCCACCATGCTGTGAAAAAAAAAAAAAAAGTTACTTTCAAATGAACATATTGGCTGAGTGTGTTTTAATAAAGATGCATGTGCATAAAGTTTTTAAAAGATGAGAGTTTGAAAAACTACAAGTGATCAAGTCAAATAATTTGATCCATTCTTTAAAAAAAAAAAAAAAAAAAAATTTCCACTTTTGTAAACCAGAAAAACAAAAGTGCACAGGAGTGACGAGAGGATGGAGAAAGCGTTGTATTATCTGCAGTACTGAGGGTGTTTGTTAATGTTGAAGATTTGAACTGAGTCACACTTTAACGTTCTTGATTTACTGGTCTGTCAACGATTCAACCCTGATGCTATGGTCATTATGAAAAGAGGAGATCCTACATCCAACCTCGGAGATGAGGTGAGGAGCTGCCCTTCATCAGTCAGGAGCTCCGAGTAGAGCTGCTGCTCCTCCATGTCAATAATGGTCAGGTGAGGGGAGTTCAGGCGTCTGATTAACATCGTCCTGGGCGCCTCCCTTTGGAGGTTTACAAGCACTGGGAGGAGTTCTTGAGACAGATCCAGACCTATCTGAAGGGATTTTGTATCCTCTTGGAAATGCCTGAGGAGAAGCTGAAGAGTTGCTGGGGAAAAGTAAATATTGGCCTTCACCCTGGACTTGTTTTCTCCATCAGAGAGTAATGAGTAAGAAGATTCTGATACACAGAACTGGATATAATAATACGAATAAAAAAAATAATAAAATAATAATAATAATAATAAAAAAAACAACAACAAAAACAAAAGCTAAAAACAAAACTACAAGGAGTACACGGAACAAACAGGAAGGCAGAGTAACAGGGGTGTACATCACCAGCTTTACCACAATATGATATTATATTGATTTGTTTGTGTGACAATACGATTTTTCTCAATATCACAAAGTCTGTCACGATACGATTTTGATTCTATTCGATTCAGAAGTCTGCGATCGAAATATTGCGATATCAAATGCCCATCTCATTTGTATATAAATACATTTACAAAAACAATTCAAATATGATTTAACCATTTTATTTCTGTTACTACAGGCATTATTTTTTTTCTTAATTGATGAAAAAATAAAAATAAATTATCTATTTACTATAGTCTCACATTTCTCATGTTTTAAGTGCATTTTTAAACCAGTTAACTTTAAAGTGCCCTGATGACCTTTCCGTTATAAAGAAACTAAAATAGATATTGAGTTTACATAACATGGCCATCAATGCCATGTTTCTTCTTCAGGTGAACGGCCAAATGTGTTGTGTTTCCCGAGTATTTGAACTCACAGTGACACCTGTTACATACGACATGAGTTTGTCTGTTGAGCCGTCCTTCTGTTGAATCCAAAATATTTCCACAGTGTTGATTTAAATCCAGCAGGAGACTGAATTTCATTATCTGTTTTCTGCCTTGTCTGCCATGTTGCTGAGGCGGCCGCAGAGCACAGACGCACACGGAAATGGTGACACAGACGTGCCTTGGGCATTTCAAAATAAAAGCATATTTTATTAATGATGACATGAATCAATGTTTTAGTTTTGCTACAATATAATTGAATCATTACTCATTTAATCGATATATCGATTTAAATCTATGTATTGTTACAAACCCTATGAAGAACAGGGTGTATAAATACTGGTAGACTGGGAGGAATGATTTGTGCAGAGTTGACTGAGTTTGAATGACAGAGGGAAATAGGCTGATGACACAAGGAATGACACAAAATAAAACAAGAAAACATAGTAAAATACAAACACAACAACAAAATGAATACAATAGTAGCAACAACGCCCTCAGGGCCATGGCAGCCTCCAGCCTTCGACCTTGGACAATCAGCAGAAAATGGATGGATAGAGAAGGATAAGAACTATGCATCAAATATTGTCTATATTAGGTGAAAGGAAAATGTACAGATGAAATGATGTCATCAGTCTTTCTGCTTTGTGCTCCCTACAGGTGTGGGTTTCACAGTCATACTCATTTCCCTTTATGTTGGTTTCTACTATAATGTCATCATCTCCTGGGCGCTCTTCTACCTCTTCTCGTCGTTCACCAGTGAGCTACCGTGGGTCCACTGCAACAACACCTGGAACAGTCCCAACTGCTCCGACTGGGCCGAGAACGGCTCAGTCAGCGACATTTACAAAGCCACACCTGCTCAGGAGTACTTTGAGTAAGTTTGCACCATGCTCATGCCTCTATAAGTGGTTACTTGACTTTACTTTAGTATGTGTCTTTTTCACTCAGTGCACACTGCTCAATAAAGGGATTGCAATAGTTATTACATTTATAAGACAATTATTGCATATGTCTTTTGTAATGAATCCTGAGGCTAGTTCTCTCAAACACTGTTATAAACTTTATATTTGTACTTTATTGTCATTATTTTTACATCATCAATCTGTGCAACAGACTACAAGTGCAGTTTTAAAGTTACTAGAAATACATTTTTTATGTTTTTATGCTTCAGCCTAAAGATGAATTAGTTTCAGGTTCTTTGCATGTAAACACACAAACAGAAAATCAAACGAAAGTTTCACATCTGCAACTAAAACTCTGCTCTACATGTGGCTGTGAACTGTCCTGCGTAGTGATGTATGAACTTCATGTGTGTTTTTTTAAAAACTTTCCTTGAAAATCTAAGCTATGAACAGTATTCCGATTCATGTATATTAAACATAATATCTGGCTTGGTAATTTAAGGTTAAATGTTGGCCACTGAATTAAATAATTAGCTACTTAAATTACAAATTGTTGTTTACATTTAATGGCATATTTTATGGAAAAGGATGTCTTTTCCACAGAGAACTGGAGCTACAGCTCTGAAACGTGTCTTCTGTCCTAGCCTGCGCAAGGATCTAATAGTTCAGATTTTCTTAGATGATGTTCTGTTGAAAAGTTATGAACAGTTAATATGTTACCTGTTGTTGATAGCTTATTGAACGACGTCGGGTTGGAGGTGTGGAGTTTGATGTTGATGAGCAAATGGCTAGTCTTTAGTGAGGTCAAAATGAAATGGGTTGAATTTCTCCAGACAATAAAGTCTCAGTGGTTCATACAAATGCTGTTTTGGAAACAACTCTCTGCTTCACTTTGCACACATTAATCATTTCAATATTGACGTGCAGTTAAAAGGAGCGGCAGCAGCTAGATGTAGCACTTCTGGTGCATCCTGGTGCACTTTTTTGCAAGAATGTAAATTAAGGGTTTATGAAGTCATGTTCACATGAACCAGCAATCCATGTTAGTCCTGATTCTTCCTTGTCCAGCTGTTGGCCCATCATTCTAATATTTTCCTTCAAAGTGAGGTTAGTCAGAGAGCTATCTTCAACAGGAAACATACTATTGTTCAAAACCTTTTCACAGACTCCAATTTCTTAGGAACTTCCAAACCTGTGTGTTTCCAACGAGACCTAAGGAGGTGCTTAATACAACCTGTTAGAAACAGGACGGCCATGATGACTTCGGGATGTGACTCACTGAATCTTCTCTTTACTCAGACGAGGGGTCCTTCATATTCAGGACAGTCATGGCATTGATGACCTGGGCCGTCCGCGCTGGCAGTTGACTTCCTGTTTGGCTGTGGTGATTATTCTGCTTTACTTCAGTCTCTGGAAGGGTGTCAAGACCTCTGGGAAGGTAGGACATGTAGCAGCACACTTTATTGTTTGGTACCCAAAGAAAACCCCACACTACCATCCTCTGTCTGAGTCATGAATCACTTGAACTGTTTAATAATGTAGATTTGCTTCTTAGATAGTACTTGTATGTGTGTAAAAGTTTGTAGGTTTTCCTTTTTCTCAACAAATGTACGATTTGAGCATGATGTGTGTTGTGTGCCTCCTTCAGGTCGTGTGGATCACGGCCACCATGCCCTACGTAGTCCTGACTGTGCTGCTGCTCCGCGGGGTCACCCTGCCTGGAGCCATTGATGGCATTAAAGCCTACCTCTCGGTGGACTTCCTGAGACTCTGCGATGCCAAGGTGAGTGCCACCAGAGGAGACAGAGATGCATGTGAGGGGAAATGGGTGGAGGGTCCTGAAGAAGAGGGAGGTTCTGAATGAGGACGACAGCAGTGGCAGAAAGCACTTTTAAAGCAAGACTTTGACATTTTGAGGTATTACCAAATTAGCATTTAACGTTGTAAAAAGCCCTCCATTTGACTCAGTTAAACAGGATTTAAAAAGCTAGGTGCATGCCTTTTGACGTATATGGTTTACTAAAATTATATAAAAGTGTACAGATGACTGAAAAGTACTGTAACACTGCATCACTGAATCTACTGACAATCAAACAGAGTGACAGTGCTCAAAGGCACACCTTACAATTTTACTACATAATCTCACATAAATGTCATCTTTACGCAGTGTTGCAATGATAAAACATTTTCTTCAGATTATTATTATTATTATTATTTAAAGAATGAAAAAGAGCTGGTCATTGCCTGGGTTTGATATGTGCACCTACTGAAATTCACCATGTCAAATTTATATATTTTTCACGTTATATTGAAAAAACAAAACATGAATATGAAGTTATGTCTGACAATTTACATAAATGTTTTGCTTAAAATGATTGTTCAGGTCTCTTGAAGTGAAATTCTTTAGAAGTTTATGAATAGTTAGTAGTGTACCTGTAGCAGATATTATTTAAAAGGCCATAGGACCATCTACACTGTTCCAAGTGTTATTTTTTTGTTTTGTTTATTCTTTATTTTTTGTTTATCTAGTTGTCCTGTCCACATGTGTAACAAAAAAAAAT
>JARVGV010001153.1:25031059-25041947 GCA_031762435.1 Hypsolebias longignatus | reverse complement strand
TATATATATAAAACAAAGTGGCACAAATGTCTATCTTGATCATGTTTCGAAATACAGAGAGAGAGAATTGGCAAAAGGCTTTTTCCAAAACAGTTTTTGATTTTTATTAATTCTCTTTATCCTTTAATATGCAACAGAATCAAGCTATAAAAAAAAGAAAAGAAAAAAGAAACAACAACAACAAAACTAAATAAATGAATAAATAAAAAATAACACTCCAGTGTGTTTTTCCACACATGGAGCATCATGACAACAGGCATGTTTAAATCAAAACTACTGTCATCAATTCTGCAAAGTGTCATCTTTTGAGTCAAAAACAAATCAATATCTACATTTGCACTATGGTTAACATTTTTAAAAATCTCTGTTTTTCTCACCAAAATGCATTTGTCGTGTGAACGCAACACATATAGAATATTTTAGGCGTGGCCTGCGTTTGGATAAACAGTTTATCCAAATAAAATCTTATTTCAAGTAACTTATATTTTTCAAATTTTCTAAAATTTTACGTTTATTCAGTTTTATTTACAATTTTGTTTGTTGCTCATAGGCAGTACTATCATACATATGCTTTAGCAGAAATATCCATGGATTGCAAACTTCATTGTGTTGTAAAGATTTATTAAAATGCCCTTGCATAACTTTTGATACTGGACATGTTTTAGGACAGCAACCCACTGTGATGTTATTGTGACCTCTAACAGGTCTCTCTTGGGAATGAGATGTCCCGTCTAAATAAATAATTAACAAAATTAACAAAAATTAACAAAAATAAGCGTTGGCCTCACTCTAACTGGTCATCAGCTCATCAACCTTTTCAGAATAAAACGTTGTTCCTCCAGACTGAGGCCTTCAAACAGCTGTCTACAACAAAAGTAAGATGATTTTGCAAAACCTCACTTTTCAAACTATCTGAACTACACCATTAAGATGTGAGAAGTTAGTCCTTTGTCGGTGCGTTTTGTAGATCAAATTAAAAACATTGACCGTCGATGTTGGATAATAATGGCACAAAGATGAAAGCACTAAAAAGATGAGCAACTTGTTTATATTTTTTTCTTTATCAGACCTTTTTAATCTAACAGCTGGTGTTACGGAGGTCAATAAACAATATGAAGAAATTCAGTCAGTGAGAGAGCAAGATGGAGACACCGACGGCAGCATGGGATCTGTTGGGAAATTAGATTAAATAGATGCATGGAGCAGTAATTTGCAAAATTACCCCCCAGTATTCACATGGGTCTTTCATCTACTGCTGTTGAATGAGTTTCCTGCAATTATCTCTAATAACGGCTTTTTATTATTATTTTTTTTTTCCTCTCCTGTGCCTTTTGTTCGCCGCTTCTCACAAGTGTGCTCGTTCTGTCGCTCCGCAGGTTTGGATCGAGGCCGCGACGCAGATCTGTTTCTCTCTTGGAGTGGGGTTTGGTGTGCTCATTGCCTTTTCCAGCTACAACAAATTCAGCAACAACTGTTACAGGTAGATGCACAGGGGGAGAGGCGGGTGGGGGTTCATCAGGACAGGAGGAGGGGGAGAACTTGCCTGCAGTGGAAGCATGGCACCGCCCGAGTAGGTGAATCAGAATAACCTTTGAAGCTCCTCTAAAGCAGCGACGTCTTTCACAGCAAGCTGTGTGACGGGAAGCTGTAACGCTGATCGACAAAAGTCCACACACACACACACACACACATAAAAAAAATCTAATTTTTCTATGTTTGTAAAAAATTAACCCAGTCCGCCTCAAAGACTTTCCATTGGCGTAGCCATTTGTAGATCAGCACAAAAAGCTCATGAGTCTGCACGAGAAACATGAGCTCCCTTTTAACACACTTTAAGAAAGGATTGCCAAATTCAAACTCTTTAGTTTCTTAGGTTTTAACAATAATATCTGTCACACATTACACCGGCAACAAAATCTGAAAATGAATAAAAACAAAAAGGCATGTAAAAAGAAACAGTCTTGCAAAAACAGTGCATTTCTTACAAGAAAATACTGCACAATATGAATACGCTGTGAACAGATATTGTGTTTCTCAGTTTTTATCCACTTAAACGTTTAACAGAAACACATGAATACCCACTGTACCACTAGGAGGTGAGAATTTACTTCTAAAATATGAAAGTACAGTACAGAGCAAGTAAATGCTTTTCTTTGCTAAAACTTCTCCTTAAATGCCTTTTTTCTGCACCTTTAACAATTCATTTCAGTGTTTAACCATTTCAGCACAAGATCAAAGTCTGACAGCTGCAGAATAAGGGTAAAGTGAGACAAACAAGCTCATGAATCGTTATTAACCCCAAGGGGAAATTTGTTTCACAGTCAGTAGGCACATTAAACATCCATACTAGACATTGAGACGTTAAAATAACAATACAGAAATCATTATTGTTCGTTGAGAAGCCTGATCGCTAAAGGGATGAATGAGTTTTTCAGTCTGCTCGTGCTACATCTGGACTGTAGATACCTGCGTCCAGATGGAAGTAACCTGAACTGAAGAAGAATCACTGAAACAAAAAGCAGACACAATGACCTGATTTCAAAAATCACTTTGGAAACTGGATATACATGTCAATTTCTTTAAATTCAAAAACTTTACTTGTGTGAGGACAGAACAGCCAAACAAAGCAGAATTGTTTATTATTATTACTATTATTGTTATTATTATTATTATTATTATTATTATTATTATTATTATTATTATTATTATTATTATTATTATTATTATTATTATTAATAATAATAATACTAATTTATTCATGCATTTTTTTGTCTAGAGTAGTTTGGATGGAGCTTCAAACTTCTGAAGTCAAGTCACAAAAATGAACTGCATCAACATGAGGAGTTGGAATTTTGACGAAAAGTCCTTTTTCACCAAATCCATCCTTAAAAATACAGTACTAACAAGCTCTCACATTTAAAAAGGGATGACAGCTGCATTGATAACCACTTCTAACTTTCAGTTTCTCATTAAATCAGGCCACCACATGTAGCTTTTATCAGTAAACATGTTGCTGCAGTGGGAATACATTAAAAAAATACAGAAATGATTTGATCAACTTGTATTGCTAATTACTGTTAGCTCAGGAGCATAATAATTAGTGAATCCCATGGATTTTTCCAACTCTACCATGACACACACAAATAAAATGAATATTTGATGTTATTTTTTTCCTCTGTTTTATTTTATCCAGAGACGCCATCATAACCAGCTCCATCAACTCTTTAACCAGTTTCTTCTCTGGATTTGTGGTATTCTCCTTCCTTGGGTACATGTCCCACAAACACAACGTGGCTCTGGATAAAGTTGCTCGAGATGGTAATTTATAAAGTTCAGCCTGTCCATGATTTATTTTGATTAAACTCATTGTCACATCAGATATTGTTTGTATTGGTGGTAACACATAATACATCCCTGTACCTGTTCAGACAGTGATAATTAAACTTGCACACAAATATAAAATACAATAATATACAGAAACAGTGGTGGGAATACACACCATAACTTGTTCTTTTTAAGTATTATGTATTACTGTTCCCATCATGGAGCAAAACGGGGGAATCGGAATAAGCATCCATCTGTTCGCCCATTGATCCGTGCATGCTTTGAGCACAATAACCTACTAAATAAGTGACGTACCAACTTCCTTTTTGTGTGTGTGTGTGTGTGGCTGCACCTAGGCATTAGACAAGTTCCTATAAAAATTAAAAAAAAAATGGGGTTGCCAGGTCATAATCCAAAATGGCCACCATCATATACTGTACAGTAGTCCCTCACTACTTTGTGGTTCATTTATCACAGACTTGTTCTATGGCGGATTTTCAAAATAAGACTGGACATGACACACAATTGGCTGATTGATGGATGAGCCACACTATTGGCATGACATTTTTATTTAAAATAAATTATTTAAAATTATTTAGCACCTGCTACACCTTTGTGCAGCCCACACTGCAGGATAAACTTCCTGCAGCAGCTGCTCACTACGCAGAGCAGATAAGTGGGCGTGGCCAAGAGTGCTTGCAGGTGGCAAAGATTAGAGGAGGCGGAAATCATGACATGCTGTGCTCTTTTAGGGCTTTAGAGTTTAGAAACATTGTTTAGAATATTGAAGAGCGTGGGAAGGGTTTAAAATGCCTTTTTATAAAAATAATAAAATAAACTACTTGTACTACTATTCCTACTTTGCAGTTTTTCCACTTATCTTGGGTCTTCAGGTCATGGATCCCACACAATAAACAAGGGACTACTGTATATGTGTAAATTGGTGACCGCTATTATTTGAGGAAACAGCAATTTCAACTTTTTATATTGCTGTAATTTTACTCAAATTATTGGGGTGGTCTGAGATTAATCTATGGAGGGCCAAAGCCACCACTGGCCACCCCGCTCCATTGTGCCTGTTTGTGGATAAAGTTGTTTCCTCTCTCTCAGGACCCGTCACTCTGCGCTGCCTCAGACAAGAAAACTAAAAGAAAACCTGTTCTTCTGCACACTGTAACTCCTACCCACTGGAATATATTTAACTAAAAACATTGTTTATGTAATTATATGTTCAATTCCAGGCCAGCAAAACTTGATAACCTCTTAAAAACTACAAACATTCACAACTTTTTTTTTTTTCAGACATTCAATATTTAAATCCCTCAGCGACGGGGGACACAACTTGTTCCTACTGTTTCTGTCTTTGTGAGATTAATTATCTGTTCTGTTCTTCATGCATGTCATCAGAAAGAAAACTTAAATGTGTTTCTTTGTTGTGTTCTGTTTGATAACCAGTCCGTCCAGAAACTTGTAGTATATTCACTGTTTCATTTTCTTGATTTCTCCAGGTGCCGGGCTGGTGTTCGTCATTTATCCTGAAGCTATAGCAACGTTGCCTGGATCATCAGTGTGGGCTGTCATTTTTTTCATCATGCTGCTGACACTCGGTATCGACAGCGCCGTGAGTACAAACCAACACATTCACTGACATTTGACCTTTCAGTTAAACTACTGGTTCAGCTTTAGTTTTAAACTTTGCACTGGTGAGGATCACTGTGTTTCTGGGTATTGTGGTATGCATGACACTGCAAAAAAAAATGAAAAAAAAAAAAAAAATTCTGTCAGATATTGTTTTTCTTTTTGTCTAAAAATTGTTGGATGTAACTGGGACCCTGTGTACATAATTTCGTTTCATCACATGTACCACATGTGGTGCAAATGACAATAAAGATTCTCTGACTCTGACTCTGAATTGTGCAAACCTCTGCTGTTAGAATCTGACTCTCCTGTTTCCTGTCTTAGATGGGCGGTATGGAGTCGGTGATCACAGGTCTAATCGATGAGTTTAAATTCCTTCACAAGCACAGAGAGCTGTTCACGCTCTTCATTGTTGTTGCCACGTTCCTCATATCCCTCTTCTGTGTCACAAATGTAAGTTGTCTTCGTCCTTCATCCATACTTTTGCATGACATATTAGTGATAATTATGCATCTCTTAGCAGGAACCTCAAACAAATCTGTGCAATCCTGATAAAAAAATCCACTCTCCCTCTTAAAAACAATGACAGAAATGAAAAGATGCAATCCAAGTTATAATCTGGATTAATTCACCGTATTTTACGCCATAGTGGCTCCGGTGTATAAGTCGCATCAGTCCAAAAATGTCTAATAACGTGGAAAAAAACAAAACAAATAAGTTGCATCTATTATGCGCCACCACTGACCACCAGGAAACGTGGGCCAGTGTTGTGCCAGAAATCGATTGGCTGCCAAAATGGTGGCTGTGGGAGCATGCATTGGAGAACTTTAACAAGAATTTAACAAGATTAACACTTAAAAACAATGATTTATTTGCTCAGAATTATAGTAAAGGTGTGTCTCAGTTGAACTTTTCCTACTATAATGGTCAAATCAGCTGCATTTCGCCTGGGCGACGCATTGAAATGCAGCTGATTTGAGTTGTGGAGTAAGATGAAGATGGCCTTGTACGGCAAGCCAAGTGTCTCATTAATAGACACTTTCACCTATTAATGAGACCCTTGGCTTGCCGTAACATTTGAGGGTCCTCTAAAGGCTGCAAATGGTATGTTTAATATTATCAAAAAATGTTCAATACAGAACCAACTGGACTTTATTTGTATTTACAAATAAAGTCCAGTTGGTTCTTTATTGAATTTTTTTGATTTTATCATGTCCTGGATGACTGAGAATCTTCACCAGCGTATGTTTAATATTATTCATGTCAGAATGAATGAAATCATCAGATCTCAACCAAAAATTGGGTAATAAATATGGGTGTGTGTATATTAGTCGTTTTGGTGTGAAAGTCGCAGAACTTGTAAATTTATGCAAAAAGATTTGACTTGTACGTCAGAGAATACGGTGCACTTAAAAGTCATTTTAATTGTATTTTGCATGGTACAACTGTCACAGATTGACATGTTTGTGCACTTTCAGGGCGGAATGTATGTGTTCACGCTGCTGGATCACTTTGCTGCAGGAACATCGATTCTGTTTGGAGTGCTTATTGAAGCCATCGGCATCGCATGGTTCTACGGTGAGAGAGACGGAGCAGAGAAAAACACTGATTTATTCCTTTTCCATGGCCAGCAAAGCTGATGCTTTATTAAGTGTCTGATGAGACATCTGCTGGTCCTGGCGTTCTGTGCTGCAATACAACAAACTTTGATTAGAAATAAAAATCCTGCAGCTCGAAGGCACATTGTCAGTAATAGCGCTGGCCTCTTCAGCCTCTGTCCTGACAGCCAGTGCAGGGATAGTTGGGCTACTGGTGATGTGGACCTCATCAAATGAACAAATGGTGAATATATTTGATCCTTTGAAACCTTTGTGCTCACTCAGCATTGCAACAACAAACAGGGAGAAGTTACAGCTGGAGAACTTCAGTTTGTCACATTCAGGAGACAAAGAGACGAGTAGAGGTGTGGTTGGATTTGACCAGTTCCCTCCAAGAATCTTAGGTTTTAGGATATGTGACATTTCTTGTTAAAACAATGGATCATTTTTTTTGTTTGTTACATAAAGTACATGTTTTATTGTCTATATTTGTGTGAATGTTTATGAAACATTCACATTATTGTGATCCATTTTTTCTTCCGTACATTTTTTCGGTATCCTTCTTGTTCCAAATTTTTTGTGCAATTTCAACAATTCTTATATCAAAATGTTCAGCTCGTTCAAGAGAAGGGCAATATGACTTTTGGTATTGGTGCAACTTTAACTTTTAAAATGATTTCTCCTTTTCTGCAACTTTTTTCTCACAGAAAATGAACTGAGCTCACTTTACACAAATATTAAGATCTGGTTACAACCTTCTACTGCTACTTTCACATTTTGTTCTGGTTCAGTTTCTTTCAGCATAACTGCAAATTTTAGCTTTTTTTCAGCTACTTTCAGCTAAATTCAGCAGTTTTTATCAGCTGTCATGTGCTTCTTTTACATTCTTTCTGCTAACTACAACAGTTTTGAACTTCATCTAACTTCATTCTGCTATTTTTAGCTTGCTATGCTTCTTTTGACTTATTTATGGTAGTATCCTCATTCTCTACTATTTCAGCTATTTAATTGTTTTATGCTAATTTGAGCTTTTTAAGCTAATTCCACATTTTTTGCACTCATTTCAACTTTTTTTCAGCCTAATTCAGGCAACATGCTCTCACCACTTCCTTTTGGTAATTTAAGCTTATTTCTGCGTTTTAGCTACTTTTCAGTTCTTTCTTGGTAATTTCAACATTTTTTTAATACAATTTCCATTTTTTTGTGATCATTTCTGCTTTTTTCAGCCTAATTGAACAAATACTGTATATTATGTCTGTTTTGTCTGCTAATTTAAGCTTGTTCTACATTTTTAGCTACTTTTTAGCATTTTTTACTAATCTCAACTGTTTTCAGAGAAATTGAATTATTTTTGTAGTAATTTCTACTCATTTCAGCCTAATTAACTTATTTCTGCTAACTTCTGCTTGTCATGCTAATTTCAGCTTCTGTCTGCTAGTTTCAGCATTTTCTGCTATTTCAGCTACTGTTTAACTGTTCTATGCTAATTTTAGCTTTTCAAACTAACTCCACTTTTTATTTATTTATTTATTTATTTATTTATTTATTTATTTATTTATTTATTTTACTAATTTCAGCTCTTTCCATTTATTTCTGGTTGTTTAAACTTTTTTCTGCATTTTCAGCTACTGTTCAGCTGGTTTTTTATTTTTTTATTTTTTTAATTAAAACTTTTTTTTATTTATTTCCTAATTGTTGAACTTATTTCTGCTTATTTAAACATAATTCAGCAGACAGTGTTCTTTCTTATTTTTTCTACTAATTTAGTCTTGTAATTCCATTTTAGCTCCAATTCAGCAAGTTTTTAGCTAATCTCAGCTGTTTTTCTGCAACTTCTTCAGCAATAAGCATTCACACAGCATTTTCGCAGGAGTTGCAATCGCTCTAGTTGATTATATTTTAGTGTCTTCTGGGGACAACATGGAAGACATGTTTTAGTTCTCAAGGTGGAAAAGAAAGAACTAAAGGTCTGGAAGGACAAGTTTTATGTCTGCTTAACCTGACTGTGGAGAGGTGAATATAGGAGTGCATTCTAAGATGGCTCCAGGCAAAGGGGTCAACATATTGCCCCACTTTGGTGGGTCCTGACCTTGGCAAGTCAAATAAATCAAGCCCGAGGCCTCAGCTGGCTTTTTTTTCCCACTGTCTTTATGAGTGCTGACAGGAACCATTGACCCCTGGCTGCTGCAGTCTTCCGCTCTGTGTCCGCTGCTTCAGTACATTTATAGTTTAGCTGGTTCCCTGCTCCTCAAACTAATGTCTTCTGGACATAAAGGTATTTTAAGGGCTGTACAAATAGAAAAAATAAACATGGTAATTAGCAAGATTAGCGCAGCAGCTATTACACTTAGCTCTATAAAATCACAGATGTATCTGAAATTGAGATTTGTTACTTTAATTACTATATTACTGTGCAAAAGTCTTGAGTGGACTAAAGTGGTTTTGATCCAAAGTTATTCAGATTCAATGAAGGATTAAAAAAATAAATAAATAACTTTCATTTTAATTACTTTCTGTCCTCTACCTGATCATGTTCAGTTGATTTTTTTATTTTATTTATTTATTTATTTAATTTTTTGGTTAAGCCAATTTACTTTGATCTGTCCATCATTCAGGAAAAACAAAATTCAAAGAATTAACCATTATTGTGTTTATACAGGTACTGTACATGACACAAGACCAAAAGTAAATGGGTTCTTTGTAAACGTTGTTACAAAGAAATGATTCCCTTCATTTCTTTGAGTTGAATTGATCAGTGAAGCCTTTAAAATAACTATTTTTCACACTTAAAGTTGTATTTTGGCACCAATGAAGTGACTCAATTAGCAGTTAGTTGAAAACTTAACATACAGGATTTGATCAACCAAAAGATAATACGTCTTTCAGATCTTTGCTGGATTTGTTCCTATTTCTGGTCATAACTTCAAGGTACTGTCCATCTACTGAATGTTGTTAATTTAGGCCTGAAACTTCTCAGTTTGTTCTCCACGTGCCCACTTTTGTCATTTGCACACAGTGCACAATAGGCTCATGTACAAGGACTGAACTGAAAGTGTTTGAAAAAGTGGCCAAAGTCCAAAGACATTTTTTGAAATACTTTGTACCTCCAGAGAGTCTGAATAACTAAAGAATAGGACCACTTTATATGATTAAAAGAATTTCTGACTGCTTTGAAACAACATTTTGAGAATTCAGTAATGGTTTAAAACTTTTTTCACACACCTTTGGCCCCTGCTGTTCCTAATATCATATGACAGAGATGTATGTGCTTTAGGAGTGGATCGATTCAGCGATGACATCAAGGAGATGATTGGCCATCGGCCAGGCCGATACTGGAGGCTGTGCTGGAAGTTTGTCAGCCCCTGCTTCCTCCTGGTGAGTCCCACAAACCCTGAACATGGAAATATATCAAAGCATCCATAGTGGTGAATCTGTATGTTTATTCTACAAAGTAATGTACAAATATCTTGCACCACTGGCAACCAAAGGACATCCCATTTTAGAGCCATTTGATGGTTTCTACTATGTTTATTTGATCAACTCACCAGAGGTATATTTATTCCCCTCATAGTTTATGGTTGTGGTGAGCTTTGCCACGTTCAACCCTCCTAACTATGGCTCCTACAAGTTTCCTCCATGGGCTAACATGATGGGATGGTGTCTGGCCATGTCCTCAATGACCATGGTGCCACTCTACGCCATCTACAAACTCTGCACGTTGCCTGGAAAGTTTTGCAATGTAAGTCAAAACTGTGTTTGGGACAAAAAAATACCATTGGTCATGTTTTGTCAGTTGGAAGGTTTACTGCTTGAACACAGGCTCTGATCTTTCTTCTTTAACAGCGAATTGCTTATGCCATCACCCCTGAGACCGAGCATCATCTGGTGGAAAACGGGGAGGTTCGGCAGTTCACTGTAAGTGGCCCTCAATCATCAATATGTGTCTCTACACCTTATTACATTCTCTAAATGCTTCATATTTGTTTACTTCTTTATATCTCTTTAAAGCAGTGGTTCGGGTGTTTTGAAGTTGGCTTCTAAAGAAAAGTCATCAACATTTAATATCTTACTTGTTGTAGATAGCTTTTTGAAATCAAGACCATGAGTTTATTTCTGGCCAAAGTGATGAGCTAACAGTTCATCCAAATGGACACATGATTGCTGTCTGATTTAAAACAATTTAACACTTAAAATGCATTCCTTTACACCAAAGTTCATGAGCAATAATGCATGTATAAAATCCAACAATGTGCAGTCAGGTCATTTGGACAGTTTTTTTTTTTTTTTTTTTTTTTTTTTTTTCTGAGTTGTTTGGTCCTTCATACAAA
>JARVGV010001153.1:24373098-24385876 GCA_031762435.1 Hypsolebias longignatus | reverse complement strand
CACCTACTGGGCTCATTGTCCTTCTGTCTCCTTGTCTCTCCACCTACTTGACTCATTGTCCTTCTGTCTCCTTTACTGTCCACCTACTTGACTCATTGTCCTTCTGTCTCCTCGTCTCTTCACCTACTTCACTCATACTTCTGTCTCCTTGTCTCTCCACCTACTTCACTTGTCCTTCTGTTTCCTCATCTCGCCACCTACTGGGCTCATTGTCCTTCTGTCTCCTTGTCTCTCCACCTACTTGACTCATTGTCCTTCTGTCTCCTTTACTCTCCACCTACTTGACTCATTGTTCTTGTGTCTCCTCGTCTCTTCACCTACTTCACTCATCCTTCTGTCTCCTTGTCTCTCCACCTACTTGACTCATTGTCCTTCTGTCTTCTTGTCTCTCCACCTACTTCACTTGTCCTTCTGTTTACTCGTCTTGTCACCTACTTGACTCATTGTCCTTCTGTTTACTCGTCTTGCCACCTACTTGACTCATTGTCCTTCTGTCTCCTCATCTCTCCACCTACTTCAGTCACTGTTCTTTAGTCCATTTTCAGTTTTTGGGCCTCTCTCCTCCATTATTTAATTAGTTTGGGACTATGGTCAAGTGAAGGGGCTTCCTCTTTGCTCTGAGTGCCTGCTCTGCTTTTGTGCCCCACCAAAAAAAAACATCAACTGAGTTTACTTGAAGTGAATGAAAGCCTCACAGACATTGAAAGATTAAAAGACAAAACAAGAAGACAGAGGGGAAGATTTCATGTGGGTCGATGAAAGTAGCTTGTATCGCTGAAAATGTTAAATGGTAAATGGACTGTACTTATACAGCACCTTTCTATCTTATGAAGATAATCAAATTGCTTTACACTACAATCTGTGTCCTCATTTACCCATGTCCATCACATTCATACACCAATGGGACACACATCAGAGGCAATGAGGGGTTCAGTGTCTTGCCCAGGGACACTTCGGCTGTGACTGCTGGTAGACTCAAAACCCCAACTTTTGCAATGGAGGACGACTGCTCTAACCACTCAGCCACAGCTGCTTTTCCTTGGAATAAAATTCTTCAATCAAAAAGGCTTTTTAATGAAGTCGTGTCATGTTGTCTTTTCATGGGACCATGTGTCCAGTAAAACAAACAAACTCCTAATGAACAGTCTGTAGCTTTGAAGTCATGTGACCACCACCGTATGACTTGATGAGAAACCATAAAAAAGTAGGGGTGGGAGGTGGGGGGCTCACAAAAAAAAGTATTTTAAAATTCTGAAGTGTAAAAAAAAGTGCTACAAAATATATATATTCTTTGTTATTAATAATAAAATGAAATGTTTCTGTATTAGTTTTGACAGGACATGTTGTGACTGAAAACAAAGTTCATGCTCGGTTTGTCTCCTCCCTGTCTTGATCACGTAAGTCTTCAACGTGCAGAAGTCTTCTGCCATTAATGATCACCCATCTATCCCTACAACTAACCTGTTTGTGATTTCCTCTAGGTAACTGTCAGCAGCACAGATACCCAGTTTCACATCACCATGAGGCCATATCTCTGTGTACTCTCAGATCCATGCCCTCACAGACGTCCATTACAGCCAACTTCTCTCCACATCTATTCAGCCATACTCCTACAGACCTGTATGGATGCTGGCTGGTATATAATCATTTCTCTCCCTACTTTGAGCATGATGGATCTTTCATTTTGCTCCTTTTCTGACAAACACACATTACAGCCTTTGGCTGCTCTCTCAGCCTTCCCAATCACCCACTTATAAACCACTCTTTTCCTCACACTGCCTTACTCTTACTCTTCTTCATCTGAGATAAAACGGCAAAGTGAAGACCGCCTTCTTTGCGCTCGCCTGGCAATCATGTACTGTAGCTCATCACACTGTGCCTCTTTCTCTGGTGCTTTATTCTTTTTTTTTTTTTGTTGCTCTTCTGCAAAAAGCTTGTAATTATAGACCTTACTGCAAGACATGCAGTTGAATATCAGCCTTCTCATAATCACACATTCATCTCAAACACACACACGTTCAGCTCAGTGTGTGGTGGAGTCATGCAGAGTCGTGGAGAAAATAGAGGGGTTTCTGATAAGTAGGCCAGCGCCCAATGAGTGTTGGTAAAAATGCATATTCTGAGACACAAGTATATATCATAAGAAAAAGAAAATTATTCTAAAGTTTGACTGAACAGAACATAATGTTAAAAATGATCAACCTCATCACAGAGAGGAGCAGGTCTTCTAAAGACGTAAATTCTGCTTTATATGAAAACACAAATGGCACATAGGCTATTATATTTTTACCAGACAAACAACAAAAACACAGGAGTCTTGTGTGTGTTCTTATAGCTTTCTTTTGGATTACAAGAACAAACAAAAACCAGCTGATTAATCTTAAATCTGCTTGATCCACTAAGAATAAGGTGTGCCACTAATGAAGTCTCAGATGTTCTTAAAGTCTGTTGCTCTGAAATAACGATTCAAAAGAAGCAGGATATTATCAAAGATCTTCGAGATGTCTTACAAAATGGAGTATGCAACATGGCTGCAAAGGCAAGACCCTTTTTGGCTGCTACTGGCAGTGTATAGTGGCCATGTCCTGTGAAGATGTGTTTCCTAAATTAAGCCGGTGTTGTGGAACCAAAGGAGTTCCTTGGTGATGTTGATGTGGAGCACCACATATACAATGTGTGTCTGATGTCTCCTGATCTAAATCCTGTGACCGGCTGCTCAGGCAGACTATCATTTCATAATACCCTCAAACCACCACAATGGCTTATTCTTACATATGCTGATCATTTCAGCTCTGTGACTACCTAACTCAGAGGCTCAAAGGAGTAACAACAAAGGGTTAACTTCAACCATCCCTACAGCTGCTTCTGACCCGACAAAGCACAGAGGCAAAAAACAAACCAACAAACAAAACAGAGCCTCAGGCCTAGTTTGGGAAACGAGTTTTATAGAAACTTTTGTTGTTTGTTCCTGCTCATCATTCTAGAAAAAGTTATAATGTCATATGAATTTTCTTTTAGCCAGAGCTTAATTTGCAAACTGATCGATGCCGGAACACAAATAATTTTTTTAAATAGACATGATTTCTTACATTTTGATGTAATTTAACAGCATCTATGTTTACCTACATTTGTAAACACTTGCATCCCCCCTTCCCCTTGTCGGTTCCTAGCTGACTCTTCTCCACTGAATTCACTGTCTGACTCTACATGTGAAACCACCATGCGCTCACCCCAATACTCTTTTAGGGGCGAATATTTTTTTAAGGGTAGAGGCGGAAATGCTTCACTTGAAGGGACAGATGATCGTATGTGTTAGTAAGAAGTTGTGTTGTGTTTAAAATGAGTGTTTATGTAATTACTTTCAGTTTATATATCCAGTTTTATTTATTTATATCCAGGGCGGCTGTGGGGGGAGTGGTGGCGTAGAGGTTAGAGAAGGTGGGCCTGTGATAGGAAGATTGCCGGTTCAAGCCCTGGTACCGACAACATCAAAAATGTGGGTGGGGTAGGTGAAAAACCCACACCTGCCCCCACCCTCATTCAACCCACTCTGGTCCCTTGAGCAAGGCTCTTAACCCCCATCATCTGCTCCCACGGGTGTCCTAGATGGCAGCTCTCTGGGCTACACAGAGGGCTGTGGTAGCTCAGTGATCTGTGGTTGTGTCAGGAAGGGCATCTGGAGTAAAAAATAACGGCCAAGTCTTCGAGCGACTTAGTTCGCTGTGGCGACCCCTGAAGAAGTGAGCAGCCAAAAGAAAGAAAAAAATCCAGGGCAGCTGTGGCTGAGTGGTTAGAGCAGTCGCCCATTCAATGCAAGAGTTGGGGGTTCAAATCCACCAGTAGTCACATGCCCAAGTGTCCCTGGGCAAGAAACTGAACCCATCAATGCCTCCGATGTGTGTCCCATCAGTGTATGAATGTGATAAAGCTCTGATTAGTTTCTTTGGAATGATTTGTTCAATTAACTTTGTAGAGATCTAGTAGTGTTGTATGAATGGGTAAATGAGGCACAGATTGTGTTGTAAAGTGTTTTGAGTACCTTGATGAGATAGAAAGACGCTATATAAGTACAATCCATTTATTCAGGACAGTCATATTTGTTCATAACTTTATTATTAGTAAGCCTGAGAGCTACCAGATCCATGCAAATAGTTGCCGGAACGCACCCCATCAAAATAAAGAGTTCTTGGATTCTGTTCCAAAAGGATATGGTTCGAATTAAGCACTGCTTTTAGCTCATCGTGATAACATTATTTACAGGGAAAACATTCAGGAGAATTGCTAATGCCAGAAATAGATTTGGCCTCTCAGCAAGCTCACCAAGGTCAGAGAAAAGTGACTAATACACTACAGGTCTCAGTTAGCACATTACATACACTTCATAAGTGTAAAAAAAATAAAAAATAAAAAAAAACCCCACCAAATACTTATGACAGCTTTGATAATGCCGTCAGCACAGCAGGACAGCTTAGGTCTGCACAGCTGCATCTGACCATACTACAAATATCTTTAAAAAAAAAATTCTTCAAAAAGTAAAGAATAAAGGTAAAAATACGTTGCCATGTTTGACAAAAAGCATCATCACAAACATTTCAAGCCAACTTTTACACATGGTGTTGAAGGGGTCAGCTGAGAGACCTGAACAGAATGGATCTGACCATAAACCACGTGGCCTACAAAGGCAGCTGTACAACTTTTTGACATAAACTTTGACTCTTCTAAGAGTAACACAAGGCAGCCAGGACTAAAACGGTTTTGGTTAGAAAGTGCGATAATTTAAACAAAAAGGCAATGTGATTTTTATGCCATCATCTGTGAAGGTCATGACATGCAGATGACTGTGCAGTAAGAAAAGCTGTGTGTGCAGATATGGCTGTTTCCACAACATTAGGCCAATTATTGCATTGTGCACGAAAGCCATTAAGAACAGCCAATGTAAGTCATAAGGACTGAAAAATAGAGCTCATCAGCAGCCACATTGGAGATCACTTATCAAGCTACTGCACATACAGCGTGCTCAGACTCGCATTAACACATCCCACCCAACACACCCATTATAAACTGATCCTGAGTCTCTGACTAACAGTCTGGTTGGTTAAACTGCTTGACGTTTTGACCAGTTCATTTGATTTAATACCTAATACCTTAAATTATACTTTAGCTACACTACAGTTTGGTACTTTTGTATAACTTCAACTTGCAAATGAATATTTCATAAGAAGCAATTAATCTTAAATATATCTATGGTTGTCATTCGGCATGTGACCTCTTTATGACCTCTGCCAACAGATACCTATGTACAGATGTTTAAAGTGTTTCCTCTATGCTATCTAAATTCTCTGAATGTAGGTAAAGATCTAGAAAACACACCAAGGTGTTACCAAAATAAAGGGTTGACAACATGTTTAACGATGTGTTGTGGTATGTGGAAGAAGTGCGTAAATCTGATCTAAAATCCCAGAATAAAGCCAGGACTTTGACATAAAGATGTTCGTTGAAGGAGTTGGAGAGTCGGGGTGAGGAAGTGCTTGTTTTGGACGTAAATGTAAGCATTTGTGTGTGTTGGAGTGACTGAAGACTTTATGGCCGGCTAATTTTACAAGGTCCAGTCTCCACAGATGAACTTTTTATTGTTGAGTGACATATTGCCTTTCTTTTTTTATTTAATTCTCTGCTATCCATTTCTTTCTCTGCTTGCTCCCCCTCCTCTGTGTGGAAGTAAAGGCTGATGGAGTGTGAAATTAGAAAGTGTATCATATTCTGATCTGTGGCTCCGTGTCCTAAACTATAAGCTGCAGCGAGTCAGAGTGAGGAATAACGTGGCGAGGCACACACATTAACATGGCTCTGTGTGTTTGACAGGATGGCAACCTTGAGCAGAATCATCACAGAGTGACGGTGTTAAAACAAAACAAAAACGCATCACTCAATCTAATTACTTTCATTTAAAAACAAATAGAATGTATAAGTCTAGTGTCTAAGTGTCTAAATGTTAATTTAAACTAGAATACCTGCAGCATGTTTTAAGACACTTTCTTTAAAAATGTTCACAAAAGTGAGAGGCGTACACAAAAATCTAGAATACAGTCTGAATGGAATTTCAGTCTTGAAGCAAACATGCTCTTTGTACAAAATGTTTCTGCCTCTTCGCTCCATGAGATCAGCTGGTCCATTAATCGTTCTATAGTTACTACTGCTTGGTTCCAGTATTCAGAGATGCATCGTGGTCTAGATATATTCATGTTTATTTCCAGTTCTTTGAAACACATTGTCTAACCAGTGCTCATATGTTTAAGCTGCTCTGCTGTCATTCTGAACCCATCAACATCACATGTTCTGGACTTTCACTCTTACAACCTAAAATACCCGACCAATATGGAAATTTTGGCTATCGCTGATACCAGTATTGGGAGGGACATGCTAATGCTGATAACCGATATAACGGCTGAACATTTTTGAGCTTTGTCAACCCCAAGAATAAAAGTAAACAGCAAGTGGAGAGGGGCTTGTTTATTCAGCGCAGTTGTTAGCAACCATAAAGTTAAGCAAATCAGGGCCAAGCTATACGTAGTTCCACAGTAGGTTTACAAGTGATGCACTGGTCATAAAAACAGTCCTCCTATCCCCACTATTTACCATGAAGTTATCAGGTGTATTACAAAAAACATAAATTAAACACAGAAATACACATCCCTTTTCATTGTTTAAATGGTCAATGATGGTGAAGGTCTAATTAATATTGACCGCAGCAGCATTTTTTTTTTAATTCTTCACAGAAAAGTTGTTTTCAGACAAACGATGCATTTCATTGAGGATGACAAAGATAACGTTAGTAGCACTGAAATATTTATCTCTACAGTGGATTTATTGTTGTGGATAAAGTTTTACAAGTCTACACTGAACCTATACTAGGTTAGCTAAACGCTAGGTTGCTAACTTGAGAGGCATGTAGCTAATGACAAGAGAGTTGGAGGATTGAACCTAATTTATTATTGTTGATTTTTTTACAGCTCAGTTACAATAAACTTACCCTGCACTGTTCAGCAAAATATGCTAAACAGTTGTTCCCTGTTTCAGCTGTGCTGAAAGTTAAACTTAAAGTGAGCAGCCATGACTTGAAAGTACAGTAGTCCATATGTGTCTTCTGTTGGATACAATGTACAATTACACCTTTTGCCAGTAAGTACACGGCACGTTCCTAGTGTTTACATCAGCACATAATGGGACAAATATCACTGATACTGCTAGGTCCCCAAACTCCTATATCGTCTCTACTGATATATTGGTTGGGCTCTATAAAATACCAACAAAAATAATTTATAAATGTGCTTGTTTAAAAAAACTCAACGAAAAGCAGGTGTAAAAAACCTAAACACTGGAGTTGAATGGCAATAATGCAATCTTATTTTTTCAGCACCTGACTGACCAGAAGGACCTTTGAGTGTGTTTGGGGTGTAGTGCCGATTTTACCCATGGTCATCAGTAACTGTAAAAAGGCCAATAATTCGGTAAGTCGGCCACATATACGTGAGCTAAAGCCAGTATCTCAGTGGGCCACAAAACTGAATGGAAATATACTTCTATTTCATTCCCACTGAACTCTGAATGTGTGCAGCAAAGAAGCAGTGCAGCTGCAGTTTGTGTGGCCATTTAAAAAAAAAAATCATGGCCTATTTTGGCATGCACAGCTTGAAAACCTATATTCTACACCCACCTCATCCTGCGTTGTATCCAACTCAGCAGCTGCCCTACGTTTACGATTTGATCTACTGGAGTACACTTCAGAAATGAAGACAGGCAGACAGCAACTCAGACGACGAAAGTAAGACTCCACAGATGTTTTGAGACATTTTGGAAACTACCCCACAGATGGCATCCCCAACTAGAGGTCAGCAGCTCCGTGAGGTCCTGGTTTACCTCTGCCAAGTGTCACCATCAGAGAGGAGTGAAGGATGGAGCATCTCTGGCAGGCAAGCCCTGATCTGCTGTTTTTTTTCCAGATACAACTTTATTCATTATTTATTTACTTATTTTTTAACGAGGATACAATTTTATAAAGTTTCCCTTCCTTGGGCCATCACACACAGCTGACTGACAGCCTGCAGTGAGGGGCTGCTTTAAGCTCCACACGACCAGAGAAACTGCCTCTGGCCTTAAACCACAGGAGTATGCTGACAGAAATACTTTGATGTTTTAACACTGTGACTATTTGACATCATGGTTGCCTCAAAACCAGAAACCAGAAAATAACAAGTTACAAGCAACAAACATTTTAACCAACTTGCCCGAGTTTCTGAGCTTTCTTTATTTCATACAAAAAATGTGTCAGAAAATGCTGCTGACTTCCCATCTGTTAAACTTCTGACCTTGTTTTATTTATATTACAATTTAAACTGCAGTGATCAACTCATGTAGTGATGCAAAGAACTTACATAAAATACTTTGATTTGAAAGTTGATGAGGAATGTTTGTAACTCCATAAATAATAAGACTAAGATGAGAATAAGTCAATATATACAGTATTTTAATTGAGAGCATGTCTATGTTTATTTTTCACTAGAATAAGCAGCCGGTTCTGGTATAGCATCTTTTAATCCTCTGTCTGTTCAAACAAAGCTTTTAATGAGGTTTTATATTCATCTATTAACATAAACACTTAAATAATTCTTCAGATTACTAATTTATATTCAGCTCTATACACAAATCTACAACAACACTGACGAGCTGAGCAGGAAAAAAAAAGATTTGGTGAATTAAATTATTGATCCTTGGACTGGAAGACATCCACTGGAAGACCTTAACCACTGGAAGACCTAAACCACTGGAAGACCTAAACCACTGGAATACCTGAGCCCCTGGAAGACCTGAACTACTGGAAGACCCGAGCCTCTGGAAGACCTGAACCACTGGAAGACCCGAGCCTCTGGAAGACCTGAACCACTGGAATATCTGAACCACTGGAAGACCTGAACCACTGGAAGACCTGAACCACTGGAAGACCTTAACCACTGGAAGACCTAAACCACTGGCAAATCTGAACCAATGGAACACCAGAACCACTGGAACATCTGAACCACTGGAACACCTGAACCATTGGAAGACTGGAGCCTCTGGAAGACCTGAACCAATGGAAGACCCAAACCACTGGAACACTGGAAACAATGGAACATCTGAACCACTGGAACACCTGAACAACTGGAGTACCTGAACCTTTGGAACACCTGATCTAGGAACACCTGAGCCTCTGGTACATATGAACCACTTGATGACCAGGGCCTCTGGAAGACCTGAACCACTGGAACACCTGAGCCTCTGGAAGACCCCAGCCTCTGGAAAACCTGAATCATTGGAACAACTGAACCACTGGAACACCTGAACCACTGGAAGTCCTGAATCATTGGAACAACTGAACCACTGGAACACCTGAACCACTGGAATACCTGAAACAATGGAACATCTGAACCACTGGAAGACCTGAACCACTGGAAGACCTGCAACAATGGAACACCTGAACCACTGGAACACCTGAAACAATGGAACATCTGAACCACTGGAATACCTGAAACACTGGAAGACCCGAGCCTGCAAGACATGTGAACCACTGGAACACCTGAAACAATGGAACATCTGAACCACTGGTAGACCTGAAACAATAGAACATCTGAACCACTGGAATACCTGAAACAATGAAACATCTGAACCACTGGAAGACCTGAACCACTGGAAGACCTGAACCACTGGAACACCTGAACCACTGGAACACCTGAACCTCTGGAACACCTGAACCTCTGGAACACCTGGTCTAGGAACACCTGAGCTGCACCTTTCTTTTTCACTTCTGTAAATGTCAACTTTCTGAATGTGAGCTTGCTTCTGTGCTGCATTGCTTTCTAGCATCATGGTCATTATTGCAGGGGTGATGGTGAAAAAAGTTATTCCAGGTGTCTGCATGCGTTAGTGAGGGTTACCTGCATCAAACCAGACACTTGTCCTTTTTGAAGTGGCGCAGCAATGGAGGGTGTGAATGGTTTGCTGCCTTCCACTGGTTTCCCCTTCATGAAGTGTTTTCCCGCCTCGTAAATGTCCACCTCAATCATCTTCCCTTTGAACTCAAGCCTCTTGGGTACCAGCACCTGGAAATCAGGAGAGATTGACGTGAGCTTAATAAAAAGTGATTTAGAAACAGAGAAAAAACACATCCACTGAAAAACAAACATTTTGATCACAATGGTAAAACCTAAAGTAACATTAATGAACATTATCCAGTAAAATGCCATTGACTGAGAAAACCTGGATCATTGCAGCACTTTTATGTGATTCTTAATGAAAGACAGTTCTGCAGATACATCCATTTCACCAAACGGTCTGCCTGCTCCCTTACTTCCTTCAATTACATTTTCAATTAGGTGCAGCTCAAAAATCTTTTTTTGCTAGTCTTTAAAAACCGTCCTTTAAGCTCTCAAGGTTAAAACTATAGCAGCAGCTGTGACAGAAACCAGAGGGATTTGAGTTTCTTGTTACTTCATCATGGCAACTCTAAACCTCTGCTAATCACAGCAGGAGGCAGGAGAAAACAAAGAATTATAATTATGTCTCTGTGTGAAATGAAATTTGTTCTTAATGACTTATTCCTGTAAATAAAAACTGTATGAAAACTAATTTTCTTCTAAAACACTTTTCAAAGTAGCTGACAAACGCAGAGTGACGGATAGTGTACGCTTCTTCACAACATTAATTAGACAGTTGGTTCTGAGGGATTATTTGTACAAGTTAAAACGGCAACAGTTAAAACTTGACTAAATTAGATTCACCGTTGAACATTTTCTTTCCTTTTCAAGCGTATAGATTTATTTACTTCCCATGTGAAAGAAAAAGGTTTGTTGTGTTTGAGCAATCTCACTCACATATCTCACCGATATGATAAACAGACATTAATCAAGGTGATCATCAGCAAACTGATGCCACACCCACCCTTTTAGTTTAATTGTTATATGACTTTACAAACAATAAATTAAATCAACCTTTACTTAGACAGGTTAATCCCATTGAGCCTCGACGACTAATTTACAAGAGAGACCTGATTTCAACAAAGAATGATGACAACAGTGGACAGTTATAAAAGAGACACAGATTTTTTTTTAACAAATTAAAATAAGATGGCAAAAAAGTAGCAAAAACAGTTAAATTATAAGGCGAATGTAGAAAACTAAAAACAGGAACATGTCTGCATTGGTTTTTGCCAGGAGTCCAACTGATGTTCGAGAGCTTCAGATCTTTTTTGCAAGATATTCCAGGAAGCAGGAGTGGAGTAGGAGAAGGTCATTTTGCCAAGTTCAGTCCTCAGTGAGGGAACACTGCAGGTAATCATGTCCTGAGAGCGCACACTGTAGCTGCACCCACACAGAGACATGTAGGAGGAGATGTATGAAGGCAGCAGACCAAGAAGTGATTTAAAGATGAAAATGTACCAGTGGGAGAGTCTGTGTAGGTTTTGGTTTGCCTTGTCCCTTCGTCCAGCAGATGGAAGGTTGATCTCAGCAGCCATAAGCCTGCAGGGAGTTCAGCATGGAAGATGCCCGCTGAGTCCGAGCGTCCGACCATTACACCACTCAGCAGGCCTCGGTCCCTGACAGTACCGTATGAGCCAGATGAGAGGTGGTCACTGCTGCGATAACAGGACTGGACCTGCCTCACTCGTAATCTGTCAGTCTTTGTCCAGCTGCTGGAATATGCTCGGACAGGGAGCCAAACCACACACACCGTCTGCAGCACACCTGTCCAATCAACACACCTGCTGCCAGCAGGCTGACCCCGATCAGAGTGTGCCTTCGTGAAAATGGCAGAGAGGTGAAGCAGCGGGGATGTGAAGTGGGCAGCGGTGAGGATGTGTGAGTGGCTGAGGGTCATTCTCGGACCAGAACGTGGTGACTAAATGATGAAAGAGCATGTCCAATTTCACTGGAAACCCCCTTCACACTTCCTCATTTAACAGCCAACACACACCCCCACACAGAGGAGCAAACGGAGGTGGTTTGGTTAAAACCTCCTCCCTCATAAAATTGCCAGAGCAGATATAATCTGATTGTGACTTGTTTCCAGCTGCAGCTTCTTTCACGCCTTGCTTTGGCCTCATCGCTCCATCCTGCCCCCTGTCTTTGCCTTCCAGACTTCATTCTGGCTCACACTGACGCTTTCATCCTCAAACATCAGCATCCATTCAAACAGCGACGCAGTGTAACGCATGGTCTACATGTCTGTCTCCAGGGGGAGGGGCTGAATTCTTTTGGGGGAGGGATGCCGTGACATTTGGGGTCGATCGTGTTTTCATATTTCTTTCCTTTTAAAAAGTGAAATTTAGGAGAACAAGATGGCTCGCAGGAGGAAACATCAAACATCTCTTTTTAAGTGCAGTCCACTGACACATCTGCACAGATGTGCACATTTAAATGATGGAGTGCGCACTCAGACAACGCCTGCGTGAACCGAGTAACACTTGTAACTTTAGTTTATAGCCTGCAGGAGGAGGCGCAAAGCAGGAGGAGGAGAACAGGGGTGGGGAGCAAAGTGGATAGGAAGATAAATTATGACACCCCCCTCTTCCCCCCCTCTAATAAAAAACACAACTTCAAACATGTTCCTGATGACGCTTAAAGCACGGGAAATTGATTTATTTGAAAATGTTTTAAAGTGAATTCTTCACAGGTTGACTGAGGATCTTTGAAGCTCTCTCTCTCTCTCTCTCTCTCTGTGTGTGTGTGTGTGTGTGTGTGTGTGTGTG
>JARVGV010001153.1:24309096-24319790 GCA_031762435.1 Hypsolebias longignatus | reverse complement strand
CCAGGTCTCTCTTGTAAATGAGTCCTCGAGGCTCAATGAGATTAACCTGCCTAAATAAAGGTTGAATGAAAAAATATAGGAGTGGGAGAACACCAGTCGGACAACATAAACAACTGACAATCAAACATGAAGTTGTATGGACCATGTGAAATGATCACAAAGAGCTAGGACAAGTTTAATGGTACAAGTGACTAACAACAGAGATTGAGGAGGATATTGCTAAAAGCATGTGCAGCGGTCATTAAGTGATGCTTTCACAGAGTTTTTAAACAATGCAAATGGGACCAAAGAAGTAAGTTTTATAGTTTGTTCTAGATGGTTCCAATCGTTAGCAGAAATATGAAATGATGAATGACCAAGTGAGGTGTGTGCTTTGGAGATAAATGGGGTAATGTAGCTTCTGGAGAGGAGGGTATGCATGTTGCTATGTTTATTGAATAATGGATGGAGGGAGGTAGGATAGGGTTTTACCAGTTAGGGTTTATAGATCAACAGAAACCAGTTTATTTGTCTGTGGGAGTGAAGAGAGGGTCAGTTCACCAGGGAATACAGAGGGCAGTGATGAGTGCTCAAAGATGCTCCAGTGGCCAATGTCATGTCTGCATGGTAAAACAGTTACCAAGGAGCGTCTTGGAAGTGTTTCTGTAGATGATGTCATCATAAGTGAACATTGGGAGGATTGTCATTTTTGCCAGAAGAAGTTTAGCAGGTTGAGTTAGTGAGGATTTGTTTAGGAAGAGGAATCCTATTCTGGACATGCTGTAGGTATTTTAAAACTATCAGACAAATAACATTCAGAGTAGTCTGACTTTTCTTCACTTTTGAGCTCTGTTCATTGAGTTTCTCTGAACATTAAAAACGGTTTCCATCTGTGCACGTTCAAACCACTGCGTTACAGAAGGGTCATTTCTTTCCCCATAGACTCATTCAGCCAATCACAACTTGATTAGCAACCTCCTGTGCAAATCACTGGTATTGATTAAAGACAATGGCTGGAGTATTGGATGAATTGTGGTTAGTAGGACAGTATCGGAGGGAACAAATGGATCTCCTCCATCTACATTATTTGGATGGTTTGTAAAGCAGCACTAAAGCAAAGTCATCACTATCCGTCTGAAAACAATGGACCTCTGGAGGACATACTTGACCTTCAGGATGAAACTGAGACTATTTGGGCATTTTTGCTTTGAGGTTTCAGTGATTAGGCTTGATCAAAAAGCCAGTAATCACCATCGCTAAGATCTTAAGAATGGTCAATTACCATAATCAGAGGCTTAAATAAAACTAAAATAAAATGATGTAATGAGCAGGAGGGGGATGAAATTATTGTTGACAGCCTTGCTGTTCTTAGAGGGATAAAGTTTTGTGTTGCCCTTTTCTTCCCTAAATCAGACAAGAAAAAATATCCTAAACTGACATAATTAGAAATTGCTCTAATTTCAAGCAAACTGAGTCATTAACTGTGAAATTTATATCAAACCTTCAGCTCCAGTGGAACAGAAAAAGAAAATGTAAAAACATTCAGGATGTTTGCAAGAACTTCAATCTCCTGGCATTTTGGTCAGTTTCTTTCATATCAATCTTAAATATAAAAATATATATAATTAAAAATGTAACATAAAAGACTGCATAGAGTTAACGTAAACAATAATATTTCATTTTCTGCTGAAAATCAATGATAGTTCATATAGATTAAGAACAAGAAATGCCAGCATAAATTAAATGGATCCCAAAAAAAAAAAAAAAAAAAAACAGATTAACAAAGACATCAAGCCATAAAAAAAGAAGTCATTTTGTCGACAATTGACAAAATGATGCATTTTAAATTGCATTAACTTCCTGCATCTGCAACCCTGTGATAACCTCTGACCTATTGATGAGCTGTGATTGGCTCCTGGTCATTAATATTAACCAGTAGCTTGAAGGCATGGCCATCCTTGACCTTTAGATGGACCTGACAACTGGTAATAAGGTCAAACTGATTAAATAAAACAGACATTTTTATTCCTAAGAGCCAGAGAGATGAAGGTTTTCTAAATAAAAATTACATTTTTGAATCCCCTTCTTTGTTTGGCTCATAATTAATGATTAATGTATTTTAAGTTCGGGAACAAACAGGTGAATATTTGCTGCATGTCTGGTCATGTAAAAATCAAATAAATTATGTTTGGATAAACAGCACAACAGGAAGTTTTGTTTAAGTTGAAGTATTTTCAACGTGTTTCAATATTAGAGTCCAAAATATGAAGCTTGTTGGAACATTTTGAACAACAAATTAGATATATTAAGTAAACCATTGCTTTCTTGAGCTCAATAATTATTGCTGTTTAGCTCTTGCCTCTAACATGACTTTGGCTGTTTTAATGTTGGCTGTGGTATGAAAGCAAATACAAAGCATATTGGACAAAATGTCTCTCTATGGTGTAGTGTTATGGAAGTATAGCCAATCAGAATGACATTTCATTATTGAAGGAATACTTAAAGTATGACACTTTTGTTGAAAACATGCTGTTCATTTCAGACCAGGGCTTCAAAATAACTACAGAAACTGGAACACAGAAGAAGGAGCAGGAGTGAAAAGTGTAAATTGACTTTTATAGATTTTTTCAAGGTGCAGGCTGAGAAGGTTAAGAAAAGAAAAAAAAAAGAGAAAAAGAAAAACATGAGCACACACTGTCATTTTGACACCTCTGCCTCTCCCAGATCTAAGGGTGACAGAGGTGTGATGTGTGATACTAATGAATAAGAACCACAGTGATACTCTCCTTGTTAAAAATGAAAGAGGAGAAATGTATCTTGTTATTGTTCACCTCTGAAAAACAGAAAGTAAGGAACAGAGACAGAGGCAGGAATAAATAGAAAAAAGAAGAGTAGGGATTACATTTCAGCTCAGCTTACTTTTAATTAAACCGATGCTGACATGGGCTAATCTCACAAACCTAGAACTACCCCAACCCACCCAAGGGGGGGGGGGGGGGACAGCAAAAAATAAAATAAAATAAAAACCTGATCTAACAAAAGACCGGTATGCAGGCCTGGGTAGAGAGTTGACTGTTTACTGCTTAGTAATGGTGAGAATAAAATACCAGAGACAACACCTGCTGCACCCTTCCATGTGAAGCGTGGCCATGTTGGTGGTAGATATGTTGGTGGTGGACATGTTGGTGGTGGACATGTTGGTGGTGGACATGTTGGTGGTGGACATGTTGATGCTGATCATGTTGATAGTGGACATGTTAGTGGTGATCAAATTGGTGGTGAACATGTTGATGGTGGACATGTTGGTGGTGGATATATTGATGGTGGACATGTTGATGGTGATCATGTTCATGGTGGACATGTTGGTGGTGATCAAGTTGATGGTCATCTAGTTGGTGGTGAACATGTTGTTGGTGATCAAGTTGTTGGTGAACATGTTGGTGGTGAACATGTTGGTAGTGAACATGTTGATGGTGAACATGTTGGTGTTGATCAAGTTGGTGGTGGACATGTTGATGGTGGACATGTTGCTGGTGGACATGTTGCTGGTGGACATGTTAGTGGTGGACATGTTGATGGTGGACATGTTGGAGGTGGACATGTTGATGGTGGACATGTTGTTGGTGGACATGTTGGCAGTGGACATGTTGATGGTGGACATGTTGGTGGTGATCAAGTTGGAGGTGATCAAGTTGGTGGTGAACATGTTGATGATCAAGTTGGTGGTGAACATGTTGATGATCAAGTTGGTGGTGAACATGTTGTTGATGATCAAGTTGGTGGTGAACATGTTGTTGATGATCAAGTTGATGGTGGACATGTTGGTGATCAAGTTGGAGGTGATCAAGTTGGTTGTGGACATGTTGGTGGTGGTGATCATGTTGTTGGTGTACATGTTGGTGGTGGTGATCATGTTGGTTGTGGACAAGGTGGTAGTGGTGATCATGTTGGTGGTGGACATGTTAGGGGTGACCATGATAGTGGTGGTCATGTTGGTGATGGCCATGTTAGTGGTGACCATGTTAGCGGTGGCCATGTTAGTGGTGACCATGTTAGCGGTGGCCATGTTAGTGGTGACCATGGCCACTTTGCAAGTACATTGTTCATAGATTGGTTAAAAAAATGAAAATAGTGCTGTACAATTTTACCAAGTTTTAACTGAAATGTACTCATGCAAAAGAACAATACTCGAAAATTTCACTAGCAACAAAGAAAAAATAAAAATGACCATTGGACAAGACTTTTACTGACTTCTTTAACAATGTACATTTATAGGAGAAACATGCCTGTCACATTTGAAATTTTAAGTAAAAAGCCAATTCCCAAATTCTCTCTGTTGCTCACATTTTCAAGCAGTGGTGTTCAATCCTAGTCCTAGAGGGCCACTATTTGGCATGTTTTAGATGTTTCTCTACTTCAACACACCTAATTTGAAGAGACAGTTGATTAACATGCTTCTGTATAACTTGAGGACATGGTGAATAGATTCAACCACTGAATCAGGTGTGTTTGAGCATAGAAACAACTAGGAAACATTAGCCTTTGAAAACAAGGACTGGGCAATGCTGCTTTAGATGTTAAGCTTCTTTGCACTGTTTCTATCCCTGGATATCTGCTGGAGATATTTGACACCAACCTGCTAAGAGACATACTTTATTTTGTTTTTGTATACAGTGCTGGAGAGCACAATTTAATGCCAAGCAGCAGTGTTTTACAAGGTTAGGATTAGATGATGGCAAGCCACTGCATAGGAATCACAACCTTTTCACAATCATCAGTGCAACTTATGATCCCATCATGCTTTATGAATGAAGTCAATGTGGTCCGGGTTGGGACCTCTACAATTAGGAGAAAAATGTTTCCTCGCAATTTAAAAGTTGATCTGGAAAACTTTTATTGACTTCAAAGACCGTTTCCCTGTTGAGACAAGTGAAGGTGGAAACTATGGCAGAAAAATACCTCATGGAGGGTAATAAAGCCACCAAGATCCCCTGGGGTGATCTATGGTTGTGAATTACTTTTGAACTTATCACTCGTTTTAGAGGAAAAGGCTAATCACTAATATAGAAAGTCCTGCAGTAGCTACAAAGTGAAAGTCACTAACTCTAAAATCCTAATAGGGAGTATAGTTCTGTCTTCTGCCTGTTATCTCTATCAAGACACAGATATGACATGCCTGAAGACCACAGCTTCCTTTAGCCACAGTTTCAGGCTGAGTGATGAGTTTATAAATCATACAATATATAAAATCAGTGGTGTTTTCATCAATAAACTCAAACAAGCTTCATAAAACACACCATTGTTCGATTCTCTGTCAGCTCTTTGTTTACCAAGGTCCTAACGTTTCTTCTCCATGCGTGAGTTTCTAAAAACGCACTGCCAGCTTTTAAAATCAGATATTCAAAATTAATGTATGCAAGCGTCTTTACAAACAAATGCCTGTGAGATGTATCCATGATAAGACAAGAGAGAAAACACTTGGAGAGAAACCCAGGAAATGAACACAGGGGAAAAGAAGAATGAGAGTGGTTTAGAGGTGAGAGGCGGTGGGATGAAAAGAATAAGGAAAGAAGAAAAACAATCTGTGAAGGTAAATATTTACTGCTTCATGTGTCAGAAGGAGACCACGCTACCCATCTGGGCTGCAGTATGCGTGTCGTCTTAAAGTGGAGCGCTTGAGGTGCTGCAGCGTAGGAGTTGGAGGCTCCACACGCAGGAATGATGGAAAAACTGTGCGCTAATATCTCAGATTTAAATCAATGATGTCTGCTGTCAAATGTGAAGAAAAAAAATCGTTAAGTTTTAGGCTAGTTTTAATTAAATTATTTAAGTTTTTATCTGATAGCATCACTTTTACTGGTAACATCCGAAGTTCAAATGCATTTTGCAATAAAATAAAAATAAGTCTGAGATTCAAGACATTCCAGAATAGGGTCACATTTGAAATGGGAAATCTTTATGAACCAACTGAAGTTCTCAGACGAATATTGGTTTCAACTGATGTTTTCTTTTTTTTCCCCTTCAGTTTTCTCCCTCATTTCATCATGAGCCCAGGTTCACAGTTTCTGTAGAAGATACACTTCCATGTATCATGTACACATCACATGCACACTAATCAGACAATACAGCAACAACGGTAACAGTTTCTTAGGGGAAGTTCATCTACAATTTACAGCCTTTAATCTTTGATAAATATCAGTTAGGAGCAGATCTGACTGTGGTACCATTCTCTAAAAGTAGGTGCTTGATTTAAGATTATTCAGCTGTTACAAATAGTATTTCTTCAGTCATAACTGCTACATGCTCATTAGTGTGTGCAATGAAATAACATAATTTATCCATTTTATTTATTTTTTTTTCTGTTTGTGAAGGTTTTTTTTTGTATGCAACATTCTCAGACTTGTCTAAAAAAGCTAAGTCTGGTCCTCTGGAATGTCCAGAGGACCAGAATTAGCTTTTTTAAATTTTTCTACCTGGATTATTGAGCATGCATCAGGGTATTCTCAGACTTATATATACTTTTTATTATTTATTATTTTATTCATAAAATTTGTTTATTAAAAACATAATACAAAACAATCCCATAAACGATAACATACAAAATATAACAAATGAAAGGTAGCAGAAAGAAGAAAAAATCTTATATCTGCCCCTTTTTTCCAAACAATTAGTTCAAACAAAAATAATCTTCCAGTAACAGAACAAAATGAATAACTCTTTCTAATTTTCCTAACTAATACTATAAATATTACGCTACTTCATATATATATACTTTTAACAATTCAATTTTGATCATTTTCTTAAATGTACACATTGACCAAACCATTCCATAATCCAATTCCCTGGATTGAGGTAGACCGTCCCTTCAAACTAGTTCTGAATTTTGGTTTTACAAATACAGTATCTCTGTCCCCTTAAGATTATAACAACTTTGTCTTTTAACAAAATGCATTTGGATATTTAAAGGTAATTCCTTATTCTGAGCCCTATACATAACTGATAAAAAAATACTATAATCTAACAAATCATGGAACTTCAATAACTTCAGTTGATAATATAATGTGCTTGATGGATGACAGTAATGCTTTCTAGAGATAATTCTTACAGCTCTTTTCTGTAAAACAAAAATAGGCTTTGCAATTGTTTTACACGCTTTCCACCAAACATCTTTATTTCATACATTCATTAAAAATTATATCTTTACATTTGACTCTTCAGTTTATTAACCTTTAAAACATCTTTAAAGTAAAAAAATAAAATAAAATAAAATAAATACATTTGAACCTCTGGCCTCATATAACACCTCCTTCAGTATCAAATATATGTGCAACTGAGCTGTTTTAAAGGTCAGCCTATCTTAGTTTGTCAGTGACTTAATTTTAAAGGTAGAATTGTAATGTCAGCAGTGTGCCTATAGAAACAGAACATGTCCCACTCAGAGTGGGTCATTACTGCCACCTAGTACACACACTTTGAAGAACTGTTGAGTAATTTAAATATTTCCAGTCAGAGTCAGAGTGAAACTCATCCTAATGACTCTGCTTCCTGAAGAGATATACCATACCTTCTCTTGATGTTTGAATAAGACATAAAGTGACAAAAAGACAAATAGATGACATATGAGGATGCGAGCTGTCACTAAGACTGTCTGATTCAGCCAAGGCTCATGGAGGTCACACTTCTGTCCCGTCACAGCTCCATTTATAAAGGAGAAGGATTCTAATTGGTCATCACACACAACAGGTGAGTGAGCAAATGATAACGTTAATAATTAAACCTACACGTACGTACTAATGTGGACATCCTGGGGACAGCTGCTATGACGGCACCACCTGACTGAGCTGATGATGTCATTGCTGCAGTTACAACCTGAATAAAATCAATAATAAAGAGTGATGCTGGGGGGTTGTATAACAGAAATCTGAAAAGGCATTCAACGACTGAAATGTTCAAAAACCTAAAACAGGACGTGCTGCGTGTGAGACTGCAGAGGGCTTCAGGTGGTCTGACGGGATTGAATAATCAGAAAGACTCTAACATTATTTCCTGTAGAAAAGTTAAAAACTCCTGCTTTTGTTAGTTTTAATTGTGTTTAATGAACAACTCTAGAAATCACAGAAGTTAGTGTAAATTAATTTACTTAGCATATAAAAAGAACAAAAGTCAACCAACGTGCTTTACAGTTTAGTCAAATTAAAATTAAAGCAAGAAGAACAAGAAAACATCTCTTGTCACTAAGGAAACACAAAAAAGTTAACAATAAAATAAAACACACAACAAGAAAAAAATCAGTTCTAACTGGTTGTCAAAGTCTGTCTGGATTAAATGAGAAGGGAAAAAGTCTCAACAGTCTTTAAATGATCTGGTAAAGCATCAAACAGTTTTGGAGCAGCAACTGCAAAAGCCCGGTCACCTCTGGACTTCAGTTTGGATCTGGAGACATGGAAGAGGAACTGGTTGGTAAATTGGAGTGCTCTTATTGGAGTGTAGATGTTAAGATCATCACATAGATATGACGAGGCCAGACCTTTTAAAACACTGATAAAATCTTAAAATCAATCTGGAAGTGGAGAGAAGCCAGGACAGGAGTTCTGTGTGCATGTTTTCTAGATTATATTAAAATATGACTTGCTGCGTTCTGGATGGTTTGTAAAAGATGTAAAGATGATCTATCTAAACCAACATACATCAGATTACAATAATCCAAACAAGAAGTAATAAAGTGTGAATCACCTTTTCAAGCTCTATGAAAGGGAGACATGACTTCACTTTGGCTTTGAGTCTTAGTTAGAAGAAACTGGATTTCACAACTGCATCTATTTTTCTCATTTAAAAGCACTGTCAAACATAACTATAAAATTTTATTTTATTTTTTGTATGTGTTGTTGTGTGTTGTGTTTTTGTGGACCACAAGTCTGTTGAATAATGTAATCATAACTCACAGATTCCTGACAGTGGAGTGGTTGTATGAAGCCAAGGGGCCAAGAGGTCAGAGTGAATGCTGGAGGATGATTTTAAAGTACAATCTCTTTATATGTTACAGATCTTTAAATGTGCAATGTCATGAACTGAAAAAAAAAAAAAAAAAGTTGATTAAAAAAAAAATCAAGGGAAATAGTGTAGCAGCATTATGATTGCTTTCACATTGAAAACCACCTTCTAGGGTCCTGTAGGTCTACAGGTTCCCAACCCTGAACCTCGTGATCCACTGTCCTGTCCATGTTTCAGCTTTCCCTGCTTTAACACACGTGACTCAAATAAGCACCTGCTCAGAATCTCAGCAAGTTCAGCAGCAGCAACGAGTCATTTCAATCAGGTGTGTTGAAGCAGGAAACGGCTAAAACCTGCAGGGCAGTGGACCACCAGGATCAGGGCTGGTGACTTGTAGAGAGTAGTGTGGACATCGTCCTCAATGAAGGTGGTCTAATATTTGCAGATTTTAAAATCTTTTAGTAAAGCCGTATGATCTTTGGTCTTTCCTGTATTGTAGCATTTCTATGTAACTTTAACTTAAGCAAAGCTTGGGCTTGACTCTTTTTCATTTTCACTAATTTGGTTACCGGTGTATACTGTGAGGTGAAGTAAATAACTCACATCTTAATTCATGTGACTCGACATGGAGAGACTGAACATGCTGGATGTACTGGAGTTTTAATCATACTAAAGCTTTAGACCTGCGGTGTAAAATAATCTTTATCTTTTTGTGCTGCAGGTCATTTGTAAAGATGGAGGTGGCTGCTGTGGGATGAGCGCAGAGCCAAGTAAATAATGACTCCACTGAAGTCATCAGTAAACTTTATCATTTAATGAAACACCCTGAACACAGCAGAGCTCAGCTCCACACACACCACGGCCAGCAGAGACATCCATCATTAGCCTTGGAGAAGGGTAATGAGAACACACACATACACACATTTCATTAGTCTGAGCTGGAAGTAATGAGAGCACAGACAGCACAAATCCATCGGCACACACACATGCACACACGTGCACATAAAAGCTTCTAGAGGTCCAAAGACTGCAGACTTGTGACTGGCTGGCCAGGCATTAAATGGACTGTACCTTTGCACTTCATTTCAGTTGAATCCAACCTTCGGTGGCGTCTCAGCAGAGTGATTCATCGCTCCATCTGACAGCTCGAACCCTAACCCCGAGCACAACATCAAGACTGGACAACTGCTGGACATAAAAGCCACACTTGAATCAAATGAATGGCTGACGTGACTTTCAGGGATACTTTGGTGATCTTTTCATCGTGCACCTCATGGCTCACCCACAGAAAGTTAGAAATATTCTGAATGACATGCAGCTAAAAGCAGCAAACGTCTTATGCTTGAACGAGTCAACGTTCCCAAAATGTTACAGAGTTCAGTAATTAAAAGTGACATTTTCAGAGTACCTCCACAGGGGAAAAACTCCATTAACATAAATTTATGGAAATAAAAGAAATGCATTAAGGTAAATGTTAGGATGGCAAATACCAATAGTTTAAATGTTTCATATCTGAAAGCAGTTTGGTCTTTAGACAAACTTTAGGCTTGTATGTTGATGGACCTAACTCAAATGACAAGAACATCAGTCAAGTTTACTTTCAGCAACATCAGCCAGTGATGTGTTTCAGTCCAAAATCTACAAACCGGATTCCAAAAAAGTTGGGACATTAAACAAATTGTGAATAAAAACTGAATGCAATGATGTGGAGATGGCAAATGTCA
>JARVGV010001153.1:24284312-24294930 GCA_031762435.1 Hypsolebias longignatus | reverse complement strand
ACAACAGCAAAAACAACAACAGCAGCAGCAGCAGCAATACCACCACCACCACCAACAACAACAACAACAACAACAACAACGGCAACACCACCACCACCAACAACAACAACAACAACAACAACAACAACAACAACAACAGCAGCAGCAACAGCAACAACAACAACAACAACACCAACAACAACAGCAGCAGCAGCAGCCTATGGATCACCTTTAACTTCAGGACAAGAATCAAGTCAAGCTGCTTCTTATTCAAACATTTTTCCTCTCAGTGATTTTAAAACAATCCTACTGTTTCAGCTGACATGCTGTTAAGACTTCATTTACGTTCATCTGCACATTAAAATGTTATTTAAAAATGTGAAGATGATTTTAGTCTTCAGGGTAGTACTTGATAAAATTATACTTCTTCCAGCTCCATCTAATGAAAATTGAGTTTGTTGTATTGAAATGCATGTTTACTTTTATTATTTGGTCATATTGGCATGGTTGAAATAACCTAATCTGATATATTCAAACTGAATTTAAACCTTAATGAAAAAATATGGTTTCACAAGTATATGAGCGTAATTTTAAACACAGAGTCAAAACATGAATTTATTTTCTCTTACCCTCATGTGCTTCAAAATAACTCAAGCAGAAATAACCAATATACTAAACATGTTATTATAACAACTGCAATGTAATTATTATAGTGCTTAATTATTAATTACATGTCAGTAATAATAATAGTTGTGTTTAAAAAATGAAAGCAGTTTAGTCGCATTCCATTTGTATTAATATTTTACTTTAACTCCATCATTGTGCAAAAGTGTGAAGTTTTAGCTCAAGGTTATACAGCAAGTGATTTTTTTGTCAATAATTTAATGATAGAACCTGAAATTTAATAAATATAACTTTACGAGTCAATCAGCACACTGAAGGTGAAAGAATCAACATTTCCACTGTCGGCACAACGAATCTAACAAAGCTTTCATTAAAATTCCTCTCTCTTTGTGCACTCTTCTCCCTAAAGACCTTCGGTAAACCTCCTCTCTGCTGGGCTTTTTTCTTTCCTTCTTTCTCTCAGATAGCTGCAGTAAAAAGAAAAGCAGCTTCAGTAGCTCATTGTGCACCCGGCAGCTCCAAAGTCTCCTGAGTCGAGGTTGTTCCTCTACAGACCCTTCATGTCTGACATGTCGAGGTGCAGGTCCTCGTCTCAAATTCAAATGATGAAGAGAAAACATTTTAAATCTCTAATTAACTCAGTGAAGACCCTCGGGTTTCTTTAGGTTTCTACCGAGACTCAAACGCTCATAGCTAGCTTTGTTCTCCAGTTCCTTTCAAACAGGAAGGAGTTTTATTGTTCTGTTGTTAAAAGTTTAAGGTAAACAAGATAGTTAACAGGAAAAATAAGACCTTAGCTTTAAATAAAATAAAAAATAAAAATAAAAAACAGAAAAAGGCAAATAGGCCTGTCACAATAACAAATTTTGCTGGACGATTAATTGTCTGAGAAATTATTGTGATAAACGATAATATTGTTTGCAATTTGACAATAATTAGTAATTATTGTCAAATTTAAGAAGAAATGTTTATTTGTTTTGCGTGTAGTACCTCTTTTCGACCACGGGATGCAATATAAGACTGTTTGAACTGAATGATGGATAGTGAGGGAGCGAGCAGCATGTCTCTTAAAGAAAAATGGGAGGGAGGCCCCTTGATGTGACATAGCTGTCTCTCTTTGGTTCTCAAAATAGCGGACGCTCGGTGTGGTTTGAGCTCTTTAGAATAGCATTTTTCACACAAAGCTATAAAAAATAATCTGTAAACTAGTTCTCAGATTCTTTTTACAGAGAAAAACTACTTTTTACACAAAGGCACGGGTTTCAAACGTTAATTCTGGAGCTTCAACAAGACGGAGGTTTTTTCCTGAGGTCGGCCTGTTAGCTTAGCTTCTCAGTTTAGCTGCTTTAACAATCCAAAAACGTGACTTTGGACAGTTACCGGTAAAATGGATTTTAAAGATGAAGGAGAAAGGGAGGGGTCATGAAGAGCACTGGCGTTGAGCTTTATGTCATCCAGTGTCTTCAGTAGAAAGCGAGAGACAGGAAGAAATGATAAAGCCGATAAATGAAAATGAGATCGATAATTTTCATTTATCATATGGTTAATTGGTTTATTGCAACAGGCCTAAAGACAAACTGCCCAGACTTTAAAAAAGAACAGGACTGAAACAATTTCACATAAGTCAACAAAAGGTAAAAATTACAGTCATTTGATGATTTTTTTACTTTTTTTTTTTTTTTTAACCTTAGTTTGATCTAATTTATCGTCAGATGATCAAAAACAGATACAGCATAAATATAAACCAGTTTGTTTAATCTTTCCTAATTTTGTCTTTAGACTTGCAGCAAGGTAGAAAACACATTTCTATCTTCTGCTTTTACTCTTTAAACAGAAATATTTAGATGCATTTGTATTATTTCATCTTTCTTTGAAACAAGTGGAGAGATTGCAGATGTCACATTTTGGTGACGGACACGTCTGAGATGCCATCATCAGCATCCTAATCACCAAGAGAAAAGACTGAGAAGGACAAAAGAGGAGAGGAAGGAATGATTTAATGATTCCCTACAAGAATCTGCTGATTGCAGTCCATTTTCTCATTAAGATCTATTGTTGCATGTTCTCTCCTCCATACAAAGACACTGCAGCACATGAGCGCAGATGCAGACGCAGCTCGGTGGCAGCGCCACAGGGGGTCGACCGCAGGAAGCTCCAAATTAGAAAGAATTAATTTGGTTGAAAAATGGAGCTTGATTGGTGGCAGAAATCAGGCTGCGGCATGTGGGACAGACAGAGGAACATGTAAAGGAAGATGCTCTCATGTTTTTAAGGTGGTTTTAAACTAAAGCCTGGATTAAATGTTTTATTTTTACAATTCAAGTTTGGAATGTAGAGCAATAATCCATAAAACTGTAAGAGTGTATTGCCACACACACAAAGGAAAGACACTAAGTCCAGACTGGCGATTCTAAATGATCACATCGGTGTGTCATAAAAACACAACATTCCTCAAACTGACTGCCTCTCTCCATCATTAGGAGAAAATAGGCCATGTTTCAGTCTGCACCTTGTCAAGTCAAACCCCCTTCTTTGAGCTTTTTATTCTATCATTTTTAAGCTTCAAGCATTTATTCAGTCACACATTAGTAAACTAGGATTTGTTGGATGAGATCAGTGTTGTTGAGAACAAACATCGGGATAAGATCAACTTTGGATCGATTTGAACAAAGGCTGAAGAGGGAAAAAAAAAAGTTTTTTTTTTAGGTTTGCTCAGCCGATACTTTCTGAGAGAAATTAAAAACATGTGACTAAATGGCAGCTATGGCAACAAGCAATCAAATTCTAAGGAAATTATTTAACAATAATAAGAAGCTACTTTTGTATTTGCATTTTATCTGTGAGAAAATTAAAATACAGTGAAAGCCTTAAAAAATCACTGTAATGCCACTTTGATGGTTGATATGTGATGCTGATTATCCACGCTGCTGATCTCATGCTGCTGATCTCATGCTGCTGATCTCATGCTGCTGATTAGTTCATGTTGCTGTACTCACTCGTACTCATCTGATCACACAGACTCATGTTCATGCTGCTGTTGTTAGGCGTATTGTTTAGCACAATTGTTGAATGTATTAAATCTTAGATCCTTGTATACTGTTTCTTTTTACCATTTATATTTTTGCTAACTGGGAGCCTGTGTAAACAATTTCGTTCCACTTCATGTGATGCAAATGACAATAAAACCTACTTGAACTTGAAATAAAACTGATAAATCCTCAAAATTGAAAGTTCAGTTGTTTTCACAGTCAGGGTAATCATGAATCATGCAGATGAGTGTGATGGTATTATACTGTATATATAAGTATCGACAACAGTGTTCATTAGTATTGTGGGGGTGGGGGGCTACTTCCATAATTTTGTTCATGTAAAAAACATGGCTGTTAAAATGCTGTAAAGTGAGTTAAATCTTTAAAGATGTTTTGGAACAGCTGACTCATTTGAGGTCCATTCAGATCCTTCAAGTTGTATTTTCCAAGGTTTCTAATGAAGAGTGCACTTTTCACTGTCTCTACTTTCTGATAGGTCTGTCAGGGTCACGTAAAGACGTAGGAGTGTTTTGTAATTTCTTCCTTTGGTTCTATTCAGTGAGGTCTGCTGATCCACAGATCTGCAGTGAGCGCTTATATCAACGTGCTGCAGGGTATCACCAGAGGTATCACAAGCATACCTCTGATTACGAGTAATCTAGTACAGGAGGTCTTTCACAAACCATTTATCACATCTTCTGTCCAACAGACTGAGTCCAGCGTCCACACGGGGGAGACTGATATGAGGTTAATGTTTCCAGTTTGACAGCTTCATGCTGATGCTGTGAAGATTGGACACCTTAACTCTAATTTAACAAGAGAACACCAGCAGGACGTCCATCAGGGAACTGCTGGACGAATCTAATCGCAAACCAGGAGTTCCCCCACATACCAGTCCTGAATACACGAGCCTATTGGGGATTTACATGATGGTGGTGGGGTCAAAGGTCAGTATGCCTTATAATGATGCTATCCATGGTGTAAACTAACCAACATTCAGTTAAGGAACATGAACCTGTAGTTATCAGGCGTGAAGAACTCACCTGTCGATAACTACCAGCTGAACTACATCTGACTGTGGACTATGATGGATGGGGACAATCAAGAGGACAAAGCGTTTGACATTTCTATAATCCTCAGATGTCAAGCTGGAGCATAGACAAGGTTTTAACGAAGGGGTCATCAGTGACCTTGAACCTTGAAATCAACAGGGATCATCCTCGACCCATGAGGTGTCCAGCAGTGCAGTTTGACATTTCTGTGTTAAAGGCCATCAGTGTTGAGCCCTGAATAATAACTGTCCACTGACGGTCAGATGGACAGACAGCATTTTATTATAACGTGTCCCTTTTGAGGACAGATGTTTCTAAAATATCTTTTTGGTGATTATAACTATTTGTTTTTAAAATAAAACTATATGTCTTTGGTTTTCTGTTCCAGATAACAGGCCTTAAATCTACATATCCTTTTATAAGATATATTCATGAGTTCAGCTCAAATAAACACAGGAACCAGAAAAAACTGTTAATGTTTTGCTAAATTTTATTTATTAATTTATTATTTTTATTAACCTTTATTTAAACAGGCAAATCCCATTGAGATCACAAATCTCTTTTGAAAGGGGGGCCTGGGCCTGAAGGCAGCCTAACATGCATGTTTTTGGTCTGTGGGAGGAAACTGGAGTACCCGGAGAAAACCCACACAAGCACGAGAAGAACATGCAAACTCCACACAGAAAGACCCCAGGTCCAACTGGGGATTGACCCCAGGACCTTCTTGCTGTAAGACAACAGTACTAACCACTGAGCCATCGTGCTGCCAAATAAATGTCTAAATGGACCAGATCTCTAAAGGTCATATTTATGCAACATTTATTTATCTGGTGTTTGTCTGAAGGACCAGTCACGGTTCAGTCTATAATCTTGAACCATCCAAATGGTCTAAAGTCAGCTCGTAGCTGACAGTTTGGTGCCAGGTGGTTCTGACACATTTGGACCATGAACATGTATCTTAAAGCTTGGCATAGAGACTGTCTGGTGTCTCATTCTCTCCAGTCCCTCAGTGTCTTCACTCTACAGGGTACAACAATAAATGTTTTCCACACATTATGCCATACAGGGGTAGGTTCAGTCAAGTTTACACAATGTTCACATTCTGTTCAAATACACAACATGGTGATAAATTATGGTTGACATCTTTGGAAGGACTTCGGTTTAGGAGGTGCAGGTAAATGCCTTTATTTCTAAATTGAAAAGCCCACAATGAAAGGAAGCAACAGATCTTCTGTAAAGAAAGTTATTCTGATAAAACTGAGTTGATCTCTGACATTTTAAATAATAATCAGTCCTGCTCCTGTTGAAATAATCCAGGAGGAGACAGGTAATGAAACAAGACAATTGTTTTTAGAAAACATGCTGGCATTTGTATGGATGTTACTTTGTCACCTGGCACGGTCTTAATGTTTTACAGCCTAGTCACACCTCCCACATGACAGGAGCGCCTCCCCCTCCTCTCTCGGCAGGAAATACGTGGAACATCCAAAAACTGCCAAGAATGACTCAATGACCACAAAACAAAGCTGAGGTTTCAGCAGTCCTCCAGAACCCCCTCCCCCCCCCACCCCCATTTACCAAAACCATGAGATATGAACATATCAAACTCATGAGAGGCATGAGATCACCAGAGATCACCGCCCTGTCAGAGTCCAGACTGAGTCAGAGCTGTCCAGGTGGCTGGAGGTCATAATGCTGTGGCTGATAGTGGTCCAGTCCACCTGAACCCAAACATTTTACATAATCTTATGCTGCTTTGCTGGCTACAAAACAACAATATGAGGAAACTCGTAAATAAATTAAAATAAATAAATAAATAAATAAATAAATAAATAAATAAAACATGTAAAGCAAACAGAAAAAAAAAAAGAAAAGGTATGTTTTTTTTATTCAAGTAGCTACTCAAGAAGGAACTCCTGACAGAACAATGCAATCAACTAAAATGTCAGAGAAGTGGCCCGTGAGAGGCGATCGGGCCTTTAACTGCTCCAATCAGCAAATGGTGCCGTGGGGCTGTCGACAGCTGTCAGGAAACCAGGCTGCACGCACGGGGAAGAGTAAAAAAGACCGAACATGAGCGCGGATCTGTACGTGAGAGGAAGGAGAGCGGCTGATCTTTAAAGGGGGGTGGGGGGTGGGGGGGTGTTACATGGCCTTTTCAGCTTCAATCACAGCCACTCACATGATGACGTTATAGAAGTGCTGAGCTTCTTCAGACAGCAGGCTGTTATCTGGCCTTTACTTAAACGTGAAGGATAAATATACTTCTGAGCCCTAATCATCATCATCATCATCCTCACATTTCTATCCAGCAGTAATCGTCGCGACAGGAAGAGTTAGAAACGTGAGAAAGAAAAAGCAACGGGAGAATCTCGTGTTTTAAAGAAAATAGAATTTAAAGATAAAAAAAAAAAAAAAAAAAATTCAAAACAGGAACAAAAATTTATAATTTCTTAATTAGGTGTACTCTGAATAGTTTTATAAAAAGACTGAAGGAGAGGCAAAAAGAAAAGCATCAAATGAAGACAGGCCTGGGGACTGGGCTGGAAAAGAAAGGAGAAAAGGAAAGGACGATTTGAAGAAGACGACCTCTAGCTTTCTTTATGTAGGTTAATTGACAGAGGAGTTAAAAGCAAAATGAGAAAAATAAAAACATCTACCATTCAACTCAGAGCGAGGACGTGAACAATGAAGATTGGTAACAAACAAAACGATGCTTTAATGTCCGCGCACACAGACCGCACCAACTGTGTCATCCTGCTCTATTTCTAATTATCAGTTAATTGTTATTCCCTCTCGTTAGGAGGGAGGGGTTTAATTGTAATGTAGCCAAGCAGAAAGTCTACCTATACATGCGGGGGACAATTAGCCACCTCCATTAACCCCCGGTTAATTACAGCCTCCACAGCACTTTTTTTTACACTTCTTTTACCCCTCTCATCTATTCCCAGGATTTCAGCCCCAGGTTTTTATTATTATTTTAATTTCTGCCCTTGTTCCACTTATCTATGATCTAAATCATCCTCGATTTCCTTTAGTTCAAATTATACTGAGCTGTGGACATTAGTGCACATAAAATGTATTTTATTATTTCTTGATCTCCATGATCTTATTTGCCTTCATTTCTAATTTCAGTTTAAATTTTAAAAACTATTCTGATCACATTTAAATGTAGAGCAGAGTAAAACGAGGCACTGATCAACCAAAGTTCTGCTGGAAGTTGACCACAACCACAAACTTCATGTAGCTTTGACTGGGTCAGTGATGAGATAAAGGGATGTTTCAGAGCTTTTAAAGTGGGGCAAGAATATCCCCCTTGTTGTAGAAAGCTCTGTAATCAACCTCAGTTTGAAAAAATAAAATAAAATACAGTTTCCTTCTGAGCTGATGGCTGGTCAGAGCAGAGCAAATAGCAAAGCAGATCAAAACAACTGCCCTTTAAAACCCCGTGGTGCTACTGTGAACCAGGAAATCGTTTCTGAAAACCAAGAAATGTCTAATGTATTGTGTAGTGAGGCCAGCTGACTGGACCTTTTCAACACCAGAACCAGTTTATTATGGGGGGAAAATGGCCGTGTGAGTATTTTGACCAAATCCTCACATTAGTTAAAGGCTTAGGAGATTTTATTTAAAACCTGTTCAATGTCGCCAAACAGGAGGCCAAAAACTCCTGATTAAATGTACCCACGTTCAATTAAATGCTGTTCTTGAACCCAACAGATTAAATCCAAAAGCTCGGTCACTCTGTAAAGGTACCAGTCTGAGTTGTTGACATTTCGACTCCCTGGTGTTTAAATCTGAAGCACCTGGTAAAGCGTAGCAGCTGTTTAAAGCAGAAAGGGGTCACGACGGATCGGTGCCAGTTAACAGGTTGGAACTAAAATCTCAAATGTACAACCTAAAAAAAAAACATGTCCCAAGCTGTGGTCGACATTAAGGGTCAGACGACTGAGTCAGAACCCAACAATGAGACCAATGAAACCCGTTGGACCAGTTCACTGCCTCACCCACGTCACCTCATCTACTCCTCACTGGGAGCAAAAACCTGATCCAGAACTTCATTCCTAACAAATCCCTGTGCTAGGAAAGGTCCTAAAATGATGCAGGGGTGGGGGTCTTGACAGAGAGGTCCTGGTTATGTTTTTCAGGAATTCATTGACGATGGAAAACAAGACATTATCGATAGATTACTGAAACCAGAATACATGCGCGTTTCTCTGACACTGTGGGTCTAAAGACACATTTTGATCAATAGAAATCATTTTTCTGTAGCTGTTTTCCCCGTATCCTCCAGACTCATCTACCAATCAGTTACTGGGAGTTGAACTGTCTGAAATCACAACACAAATGTAGATGAAAGACGGAGGAACTGAAACAGCCAAACTCAAAAGGAAGAACAGGGTACACAATGTTCATTGTTCCTTTAGAAGAGACAATCATGACTGATAGAATTAGGCTGCTAAAGAGGGCACAATTGGGTTTAAATGGACTCATTAGAGGAGAATAAAATGAACTAATGATTGGAAGAGGTCTGCAGCTAAACTGCTCGGTAGGCAGAAAGAACGGCCATTTAGTTTATTAAACATGAGCAGAAAAGTTTATCACAGAGGACTATGGGTGAAAAATAAAGAAAATAGTATTCAAAGCTCAAGTATTTAGTTTTGTTCATCACGTGTGTATTGTCTGTTGTAGATAGTTTTAGAAGAAACAAGCAGAATCTGAGTATTTCTGTTGGGATTATGTTGTAGAGACATAAATGAATGAACACAAAGACAATCAGGAGATTTATTTCTCCTTTAGGACCACAGAGTCAAAGACCCAATGTTAAGCTAAAGGCTGAGTTTAAACATGAAAACAAACGAACGGTGGTAAAGTGAATAGGTGAGTATGTGTACACATCTCTGCGTACCTCCAGGTGCTCCAGGATGTAAGGTGGGTTGGTCATGCCCAGCCTCAGCATGGCACCTTCAGGAACTTCCTCCACCAACCTCCACAGCAACGTGGGCAGATCCGTCCCCACGTCTCTACCATATGCCCCGGTGTCCTCGCTGGTCAACCAGATCTCACACACTCCCTCTGCAGCCACATGAACAAAGAAATCTCAAGTCAGAACAATGTTAGCTGTTGGTTAGGTGGCTTTCTTCTCAAAGCTGCAGGGATAATGCAACAGTTTAGTTTTAAACATTCATGTTTTTAATCTATTTCTAAGCCATAACTCCCATGGGGGGTGTTCTCCACTGTGACTGTAGCTACCGAGGAACTTAAGTGAATCTCATGTTTTCATTTCATTCATTAAGGTGACACAACATCACCTGTTGAAGGTAATAAATGTTTAAGCTCTGGGCTAAAGCCTGGGGGAAATTTGAATCTGAGTACCGGTAATCAGGTTGGGTTTTCTATTATACAGTATTTTGTAAAAAGTAATCAAATGTAAAGCTGCAATGACTATAAAGAAATGTTGGCACTTAAAAATATATATTCACAAACATTGTCAGTGTTCACAGAGCCTCAGAAACTCTAAACCAGCGGGTGTCCAATCCTGGTGGGCCACTTTCCTTCAGCTTTGAGGTCTTTTCCAGACCTGATAGTCCGGTAGACTCGGTTTGACTGGGGACCAGAATTCGGAATATTTGTTTACATTTCAGCTGGTGAGGTTCGCATTCACACTGCACCGAGTCAATTCCCTCAAATTCCTATTTCCCCCCTCACCTGTGGTGGCGCTGCACCAAGAACTACTGAAGGAAACAACATAAAAACCTCTGAAGAAGACACTTCTTATTCTTCTGGAAATATAAACACAAATGGAGTGGCGTCAAATTTTAGCGGTTTTAGGAGTTCTGCTTTGTCATTTTTCAACATTGGACTCAGCATGTGTGGAAGATGAGGCAGAAGACCATGGAGACTGTTGTTTTTCACACAAGGCAGGTGAAACGA
>JARVGV010001153.1:24086906-24104113 GCA_031762435.1 Hypsolebias longignatus | reverse complement strand
GCACACCAGGAAATCTCCAGAACCTCCCGCAGCCACGCTGGACCTGAGTTTAATTCGCTCGTGACAAATTCATTCATGTCTCATCATTTCAGTCATGGCGTCAATGGAGGAGGAAGAGATCACTGCCTTTTGGCAAAAAACAAAAGAAAAGTCCAGATCAGGGATGAAGATGGGGAATTTAATACATTGGTGTCGCATACAAAACAGTCCGGCGCCGGGAAGTTTATCGTGCGACACCACGTTTGCGTACGTGGTCGTAAAAATTGAGCTTTGCGCATACATGCCCTGTGGGGATACGCTTGTACCTCTGCATTCGTATGGCGTAGCTCTGCATACGGTTGTACGCAGAGCTATACTGGGGGCTTTAGTCTGACACATGACATGTTTACCTGCTGGGAGAACCCACAGAAGAACTGATACAGGAACTGAGGGAAGATGAAGCATACATTCTGCAAAGATTAAAGACAAAAAAAAAAAAAAAATAAATACAAGTGAAGAAAGTGATGAGCCACTGACAGGTGCAAGTGAAGCAGTTTCAAGAGTCCTGTTTTTCAACAGTCCTGTTTGTGGAGAAATTGTGCACTATGAGATCACTGAGTGGGCCGAAAGAACTTGGCCTGCAAAAAAGGGAGAAAAAAAAACAGTTGGCTGGGGGCACTGCATGCTGTGGAAGCCGCCCACACTGATCATCACGGCCATGAATCCAGGAGAATGTCGCACAAGGGATTCATAAACCCAGCAATCTGTCAGAGACGCTAAAAAAATCTGGTTCTTTGTAGCTCTGTTTCACTGGGAATTTTCAAAAAGTGATTAAAAGATGTGAGCCCCCTGAGTAAACAACAATTTGTCTGGTACCTTGTAGAAGAAGTACTGAACTAGCTCAGCAATCCTGATGTAGTAGTAGTGGCCGTGAACAAGCAGCATCTTCTTGAGGTGTTTGAACTTGGGTATCGCGTAGTCGCTGTTTCTGGCTGCCTGTCGGCCTTCTTTACCCATGATGCCTGAGAGAAGAAACAGTTTATTAACAAGAACAGAAAAAATACAATTTTTCAACATCCATTTTTGTGCATCTAAAGATGGTTACTTGTGTCACTACATCTCTGGCATGACTCATCAACAAAGTTGATTATTAGTAAATGTTTGTGTTCCTGGACCATTTCCATAAAAACACATCCATGCTGCTTGTTTTCTTTTCAAACACCATTATTTGTTTTTCAAAATCAAGGAGGACTCTAACAAAAACAGAGCATACTGTATATGACTGAAAAATTAGACAGCAATTAAGGTTGTATTTGAACTCACCAATGCCTACATGTGCTTCCAAGATCATGCTGACATCGTTGGCTCCATCGCCAACAGCAAGGGTTATGGGATGCTCCTTAGAAGCTTTGATTAGCTTCACAATCTGCCAATACAATACAAAAACATTTTGATTAAACTGACTGTTACTCCTTGAGGTTATTTGAAAAAAACGTCTGTCACCTGTGCTTTCTGCAGCGGCGCCATGCGACAGCAGAGAACAGCGCTACAATTGCGACAGATCTCTAGAAAGATCTCTCTGTAGTTGCCATGGCCGGCCACCTCCTGGTTTGGCTTTAATAATGCAGAAAGAGTAGCCCCGTCAATAATTAGGCCGAAATCCAGGCAGTCTACTAACAACCTAGAGGGAAACATCACCAAATGAACAACAAGATTTACTTACACAAGCCACTGAGCAAAATAAACAAACAAATACTAGATTGTGTTGTACTAATTGCAAAACTTATGAGTGCATTACACATACCCAGATATGGAGCGTTGTCTAAGAACTGTCTTGTTTAGTTCAAACAGAACATCATGCAAGCTCTGCTCTTCTGTGCGTTTCTTGGTCAGCTCCAGGATCTGGGTGCTGCGACGAAACAGCTTGCTGGCGTAGCATGTAGCAGCAGCCGTTTCCATTTTGTCCCCTGTGAGGACCCAAACCTTTATCCCAGCCTTGTGCAGCGACTCAATGGTGTCCGCAGCTTTCTCCTGGAGCCTGGGCATCAATAAGTCAATAAGTGTGTCAGCCCCCACTGAAGTAGGTTTCAGCGATCCATCTAAAGTTCAGTCTATCCATTACTGACTGGTGATAACTTATCAATGCGCCACCACCCCTGTCCTTGCCCATCAGCAGTTTATCTATTAGGAAATTAAACTGTCAAGCAGTTGATCTGTCCAGGTCGATACTGAAGTCTATTTAATTAGTGCATAAGATATTTCATATGCAGGAAGAAAAAGAAGCTAAAAGCAAAGCAATATTTACAATAAGTGACCAAAGAGAGCTCTCACTGAATCTTTTCTGTCCTAACTCGTGAAAGTCACTGAATTCAGTTTTATGATTCATTAACCTCCACGTGTCTCTCTGCTGCAGTAGCTCCATCTTTAAATCTTTCCCTTCCTTTCAACCCTCATGTACCAACCTGTCCTCCACTGCTGTAGCACCCAGAAGGACAAAGTCCCTCTCGATGATGTCATAGGCCTGCGCCAGCCTCTGCTCCCTGTCCTGCAGGGCCAGCTTGGCTTCAGTCAAGTGATGACACACTTCCTGATAATCAGCCTGGGACAACCTTCGATAGGCGACACACAGAGTCCGCAGCCCCTCCTGGTTTTAGAGTCAAGAGATAGATTAGGAGACATTATCCAAATAATTGATGGGATTCAAAATGTGAATATGAATTATGAGGAGTCAGAAAGCACCAAATATCAGTACATCTCTTGATAAAAGGAAAGATGATGGTTGTTCACCAGCAGCTTTTTAACAGGAACGCCAGGCTTGTTAGAAGGGCCCATGAGGGCAATCTTTTTCCTTCCAGCCTCAGTCAGTCAATGGGTGATTTGTAATGACATCTCAGCAGTCAAACTCCCTAAAGAGTCCTGACTTGAGCGGTGTATGCAAAGAAAACCATCTCCCTCCTGTACCTATTGAGGTTGCACATACTTGTCTCTTGGCCTGTCACAATAACAAATTTTGCTGGGTGATTAAGTGTCTCAGAAATTATTGCGATAAACAATAATGTTCTTTGAAATTTGACAGTAATTAGTAATTATTGTCAAATTTAAGAATAAATGTTGGTTAATTTTTGTGTGTAGTACATTTTTTGACCAATGGATGGCAGTATAAGATGGTTTGAACAGAAGGATGGATAGTGAGGGAGCGAGCAGCGTGTCTCTTTCAGAAAAATGGGAGGGAGGCCCCTTGACATGACATGGGCTGTCTCTTGTTCCTGTTTTATGGTTCTCAAAATGGCGGATGCTCGTTGTGGTTTGAGCTCTATAGCATAGCATTTTTCACACAAAGCGTTCAATAAAAAAAAATCAGTAAACAAGTTCTCAGATTCTTTTTTACAGAGGAAAAACAACTTCTAGATGAAGGCAAGAGTTTAAAACGTGAATTTTGAAGCTTCGACAAGATGTAGGTTTTTTCACCCCGAGTCGGCCTGTTAGCTTAGCTCGTAGCTTAGCTTCTCAGCTTAGCTGCTTTTAACGATCCAAAAACGTGATTTTGGATCGTTAAAACAGATTTTAAAGAGAAAAGAGAAAGGGAGGGGTCAGTGAAGAGCACCGTCCAGTGACTTCAGTAGAAAGAGAGACACGAAGAAATGATAAAGCCGATAAATGAAAAGGAGTTCGATAATTTTAATTTATCCTGTGATTAATTGATTTATTGTTTATTGTGACAGGCCTAACTCTGAGTCAAAATTTCCAGACATGTGAAAGGAAAGTTTCCTTTAAGGAGGATGTTGTGTAAACTGCACGTGAAGAAGAAGGAACATTTGCATTTTTGAAAAGTTTGATTAATGTGCGTCTGTGGCTGTGGAGACCGCATGCAGAGGGAAACGCCCGAGGGATCCACTCCTGCTTCGTCTTTGTCTCAGACTCTCTCCAAAAGCACACACACACACCCTCATGCAAACACACACACAAAAAGCAAATGAACGCTAACATTGGCTGCATACGAGAATTAAACAAATATAAACTTTTTTTTTTTGTACATATCTGGCATAGAAAGAAATGTGGATAATTTACAATGGATCAGACTTTCGTGAAAAGGGATTAAAAAAAAATAAAAGATGAAGTTCGTTTTCTGTTGTTCTGCCATCAGAAGCATTTACAACACAAAAATTTTCTTCAAGCAACAAAAGGTACAAACCAATTCATTCTGGTCCCTAACAAAAAGATGGAAACAGTGAAAAATATTTAAAAAAAATCTACATTTGTATCAAAAATTACTTCCACTTGGTGATGTTTTTAAGTGAAGAGCAGAATGCTGAAGCCTGATTTCAGGAAAAATAAAAATGTCCCATTTGAACCTGACAGACTGAACCTTATATAAAAGACAAGACTGCCCTCTTGTGTTTAACAAAATTACATGAGTTCTTCATATACATTCATATCCAGGGATCCCTCGTGTATCACAGGGATTACATTCCAGTTGAAAATCTGTGAAGTAGCAGTGTTAGATTTATTGTATTATTTATATAGATGTAAGGCTTTCCTTCCCACACTCCTACAAACTCTTTTCACTCTCTTATAAATACTTCCTATACTGTAATCGTAAACACTTTGGCGATGAAGATGATGAGATGAATGTACAGTACTGCACCGTATGCACAGTAGACGCAATACATTTAAACTGTGACAAACAGATAAGAAAAAAGTGCAGAAAATCACACTGTATGATTTCTGAATTACTCGTTTGCATTTTATTGCATGAAATAAGTATTTGATCAACTACCAACCAGCAAGTATTCTGGCTCTCGCAGAGCTGTTAATTTTTTTAAGAAGCCCTCATGTATTAATTGCACCTGTTTGAACTTATGTGTATAACTGACACTTGTCCACACACTCTACTCCAAACCCTCCACCATGGCCAAGACCAAAGAGCTGTCTAAGGACACCAGGGACTAAATTGTAGACCTGCACAATGCTGGACAACAGGCAAGCAGCTTGGTGAGAAGATAACTGCTGGTGCAATTATTAGAAAATGGAAGAAACACAAGATGACTCAATCTTCCTCGGTCTGGGGCTCCATGCAAGATCTCACCTCTTGGGGTAAGGATGATTCTGAGAAAGGCCAGTGTTCAGCCAAGAACTACACGGGAGGACCTGGTCAACAACCTGAAGAGACTGGGACCACAGTCTCATAGAGGACCATTAATAACACTAGGTTGTCATGGTGTAAGATCCTGCAGGGAACACAAGGTCCCCCTGCTCACACCAGCACATGTCCAGGCCCATTTGAAGTTCACCAGTGACCATCTGGTTGATCCAGAGGAGGCATGGGAGGAGGTCATGTGGTCAGATGAGACCAATATAGAGCTTTTTGGTATCAATTCCACTCGTCATGTTTGGAGGAAGAAGAAGGATGAGTACAACCCCAAGAACACCGTCCCAAACGTGAAGCATGGGGGTGGAAGCATCATACTTTGGGGCTGCTTTTATGCAAAGGGGACAGGGTGACTACACCGTATTGAAGGGAGGAAAGATGGGGACCTCCTTCCCTCAGTTACAGCACTGAAGATAGGTTGTGGCTGGGTCTTCCAGCGTAACAATGACCTGAAACACGCAGTCAGGGCAACTAAGGAGTGGCTCCGTAAGAAGCATTTCAAGGTCCTGGAGCGGCCTAACCAGTCTCTAGACCTGAACCCATTAGAAAATCTTTGGAGGGAGCTGAAACTCACTGTTGGCCAGTGACAGCCCTGAAACCTGAAAGATCTGGCGAAGATCTGTGTGGAGGAGTGGGCCAGAATCCCTGCTGCAATGTATTCAGACCAGGTCAAGAACTACAGGAAACATCTGACCTCTGTAACTGCAAACTAATGTTTCTGTACCAAATATTAAGTCCTGTTTTTCTATTGTATCAAATACTTATTTCAGGCAATAAAATGCAAATCATTTAAAAATCAAACAATGTGATTTTCTGGATATTGTTCTTAGATTCTGTCTCTCACAGTTGAAGTGTACCTATAACAAAAACTACAGACCGCTCCATTCTTTGTGGAGGGAAAAGTATCAAATACTTATTTTACCCCACTGTATACAGTATTAATATATTAAAGGGGACATTGTTACTGTTTCAGTTGGTTTTTTTTATGCATTTAAAATATTTCAATACTTTTAAATCAAGTTTTCTTTGAGGAAAATGAAAATGAGTTTGACTCATGGTTAGTATTGTGAGTACAGTTGTGTGAGTGTGCGAGTCACGGTTCTTTACTAAGGATCTGGCTGTAAAATCAAAGTAAAACAACGTTGTACCTGTCATCTTGTACCCACTGGCAGCAAGCTGTCCTGCCATGTACTCTCCATCAGAGTTGTTGTGACTGCAGCCCCATGTTTTGATCCAGATCTTCTGGGTACCAGGAATCAAACTGGAAATAGATGGCATTTTATTAGATATTTGGTTTAAGCATGCTGATGTTCTAAAATCTGTTTTTTAAGCTAAAATTGCATCCTAAGCTGAACTGGTAATATTTCACAAAAAAAAAAAATTTCTATCTGTTGACCGAATAAAGTAAGAAGTTATAAAACATATTTCTAGTGATGGGCATGTGAAGCTTCATGAAGCTCTGAGGCTTTTTGTGCAGAAAAAGCTTCAAAGCTTCAGTGATGGAGAAGTGCGGTGGACAACTGCAGCCACAAGAACCTCAAACGTATGTTCTGTTCATTGGTAAAAATCACTGATTACATCTGCATTACACAATAAAAATAAATAGTATTTTAGACACTTAGAAGTACAACGGAGTTCTTTGTTAAAAAAGAAAACATTTGTTTTTGAAAAACAAATATGGTGTACATAGAACATTATATATAAAGCACTTTAAAAACAACACCATTGGTCCAAGTGCTGTAAACTGATAACACATAAAAAGCATGAAAACTATTAAATTAATTGAAACTGCAAAAGTCATTAATTGTTAAAATTAAAATAAATTAAAAAAGCATTAAAAAATTTAATTGATTTGGTTTTTCTATGTATGAGAACACTCCTGTAAAGCGCCCTGAGACAACTTTGTTGTGATTTGGCGCTATATAAATAAACTGAATTGAAATTAATTGAATTAAAAACAGTAAAATCAACATTTCAATCTGAATTAAAAGCCAAAGAGAGAAAAAACGTGTTTTCAGAGAAGATTTAAAAACAGGAAGTGATGATGTCAAAGGCCGCTCGTTCTACAATTTAGGGGCAGCGACTGAAAACGCTCGATCACCTCTCAGCGTTCTCCTTGATGGTGGAACGACCAACAGCAGCTGATCTGAGAGCGCGTGAGGAAACGTACAGCTGGAGCAGGTCGGACGCTGTGGGGCGACACCATGAAGACGTTTGAAAACAAAATCACCTGAAAATTAATATAGTGTATATATAGTGGGGGTGGTACGGTGGAGCAGTTGGTAGAGCTCCTGCCTCTCAGCAAAAAGGTTGCCAGATCGAATCCCGGCCAGGGGGCCATTCTGGGTGGAGCTTGCATGTTCTCTTTGTGCATGCGTGGAGAACAAAGACCAAAAACATTCATGTTAATCTGATTGGTAACTGAAGTGTCCAAGGTGTGAGTGAGAGCGTGAATGGTTGTCTTGTTTGTCTTTTTGTGTCCCTGTGATGGACTGGAGACCAGTGTACACCGCCTGGCCCTTGTACAGTGACTGCTGGACATGGGCACCAGAGACTCCCGTGACCCGGAAAGGAAGACGTGGTAAAAGATAATGGATGGATGTATATAGAGTGAGTGTGTCAGCATGGTATTACAGTAAAACAACTCCCATGTGCTGTTCAAACACCTTCAAATAAATGTACTTTTGAGACCCATTTAAAAACAAAAAAATACAATTCAGTTATTAAAACATGATGTGTAGGTCTTGGGAAACACTAAACTTTATTTGGAATAAGAACAAATAGCCAAACTTCACTTAATTTATTTCCAGAATTCTATCTCCTCACAACTCAACATGTATTTACTAATAATGATGCATCTTAAATAGCATTAGCAGCATCTCAGCAGCTATAACTAGCACCTGTAAACCTGTGATTGGTCCAGAGCTCAGTGAAACTTTATGAGCCAATACGGAGCGAAATGAAGCGGTGATGACATCATCAGCTTCGGACATCGTTTGTCATGTGAAGGTGGTATTTGATACAAGCTCCAACACAGCTTTCTGAACCACTCTGCTTCAGGCAGAGTGACACAAGCTCTGAAGCCTCAGGACCATTTGCCCATCACTACATATTTCACACGTCACCTGTCTGATCAAAGTTGGGAGCTAAAGTCCTACAACAAACAGCAGGTTGAGACAACTACATAAGATGAGGTTCAGTTCTGGCCCTTTTCCTCAACTACTCAGGTCGACCCGGCACAGGTTCAGAATCTTTCTTATGGGTGCTTTCACCCACTTTCAGCTCGGTTCTTGAACCTCCTCCAGGCAAGTCGAGCTGAAGGTCTGACGTCAGCAGGCTGCAGAACGGTGATTGATCAGAGAAAGGCACCAATCATGAGAGTCTCCTTCACAAGGATCAAACAACATTTTTAAAACCTCAGAAGTTAAAAATACTACAATGTGGTATTATGAGGCAGTGCAGATGACATAATTCAGATGGAACCACACTAAATGGACTTGATTTACAGCTTCAGCCAGCGGAGAGAAGCTGGCCTGAACTCGACCACGGCATCTTTGGAAACAGAGGCAGTGAATCTTGAATGTTTAGTGACTAATTCTCTTTATTTTACATGTCGGTGGCAAGTTTCAGATAGCCGTAGTATGATGACTCACTAACACTGAGGCTACACTCATATGGAAAACTACTCAAAATGTGTAGAACCGAGTCGGGTCGAAGTTGGACCAAGTGAGTCGAGCTGCGTTAGTCTCACGTTGTGATGTTGAGTTATGCAAACAGAATGGGCAGCGTGTGTTTAAGGTTGACTTGTTTCAGTTTGTAACTTACAAGATTTTTTTAAGGCTAGATTTATTTATGAGGTTCTGACACTTCTGCAAATCAATCATTGGTCGAGTCTCTGTGCAATGCATCATGGTACATAGAATACTGTGACTGCAGATTCTTTCCTTTTCTCACAGATTCATGTTCTCCCAGCAGAACACAGAGCTGTAGAACGATGAGCAGTTTGATTTATTTGTCAGTGGTCATAATCTTTTGGCCACATTCAGTGTAAAGTCTCACTGAGCTTTTGGATGGTGCTGATTTCTAACCCTCTGAAGAGTCTGTCAGTAATGAGGAAACATATTCAAAGACTCTGGACAGTAAACATGTCCCCAGGTTGAGTTTCCTCAGGTGTGCTGGAATGACGTCATCTTTACCTGAAGGCACAGTTTGAACACTCAAAATACCTGTCAGCTTGGAGCTCCTCGTTGTTCAGAGGCTCCTTCTTCTTCCTGGCTCGTGGTATTATGTTCTTTCTGGCAGACTGTCTTTCATGAGGAGTGGGGTCCCCAGATGACACCATGTCCTCAATGTCTTCAATCAGAGGGTTACAGTCGGACGGCATGATGATCTGAAAATCAGAAACACAGTATCGTTGTATAAACCCAAACAAAAGGTTGAAATTTAGTTTTAACAACCAGGTGTTTTTCATTTACCCTTTATTTATCCAGGTAGTCTCATTGAGCCACGAGAACTCATTTTCAAGAGAGGCCTGGTTTTATGTTTTGTTCACACAAATAGCCTAAGTTATAATCAAATAACTTCTTAAAGCATTTGATTCTGATTCACTGAGCAGGCTAGGAGGGTCAGGAAAAAAACACACAGTCAAAACAAAGACCCGTTCTCTCTGTGGCGTTACAGATCTGATGATGGAAACGGCTTCTGGGAGAGCAATCCTCAAATGTATTAATTTATTCTCATTTAGAGTGGTTTTCATAACATTCCAGATATATTAAGGGTTTGAACTACGGGTTTCAATCTTTTTTTTTAACATTGCAGATAAACCATCTTAAAACGTTTCATCTGCACACCTGATTTAAAGTTACCGTCAGTTTGTTGACATCCAGCATGCTAAAGCTAACATCTATAAGCTAGCTGCACCCCACGTGCTCCTAACTTTGTGCTAACAGACGCTTCAAACTTTAACAAAACATCATTACCTGTGCTGAAATATCGTTAATAAATCCGACAAATCTGGGTTCTGTGATGAAGATCCTTTAACGATTAAAAACTTTGTTTATCTGCAGAACAGCTGTCCAAACTCTAGCGCAGCCATGGCTTCCGGTAAGGAAAGCAGCGAGAGACAAAAGAGAGAGAGAGAGCTGTACTTCGCGCGCGAACTCAGAAAGTGTTGCTCGATGGGACATCTTGAAGCATACCGGCGTCTTCATATGATCTATTTTGATAAAACTGTCGTATAACCAGTGTCTCAGAATTATTTCATTCTGTATGTGTTATCTTTGACACCTCCTGCAGCACAGCGCCTCCTGTGGTGTGGAGGTCATAATGTGAGACGTGAAATCCACCTGCATACATGGGTTCTGTTTCGGTTTTATTATAAAATTGGGGAAAATTGAGTAAAATCAGGGTTCATTTTGAAGTGGTCAAATTATTGTGTGTTATGGGACTTTTGGAACAATTGATTGTACATCTGGCAACGCTGCACAGAAACAACACAATTTACAGGTACAGTATTGCAAAAATCTATTCTTAAATATTGTGCTTTATCCTCCAGTAAAGAAATTATTTTCATATTTACTGTATTTACCTTTCTGTGTAGACAGAACCACGGCAACAAGGTGTTTTCTTGTTTATATAGCCTTTATTGTTTTTCAATTGCAAATGTCCACATTACAAAAAATACAATTACCTCCCTCCCCCCACCCCAACACACAACTCATATTCTTCAGTTTAATGTAGAAACAATTCAACAAATCAAAGAAAACGTTGACATTCAACAACACGTCACCCATGCATTCAAACTGCAAGTTACCCTTCGCTGTAGTTGGTGAAACCAGGCAGCAAGATTTTAATTTGACACTCCATTGTTATTTTTCCTATCAGTTACCATATAACCTTAGAAGATTGGATAAGAATATCATATTTGGTAACAGCTCAAGAAACTGTTTAAAAAAAAAAAAAAAATCAACCGTTCACATCTCTTGAAGCCCGACAGGTTTCTGTAAAATCTCCTCACGCGTCAGTCATACAATACAAAACAAACGGCCACCTTTTTTTTATTTTTTATAAAACATCCCCCTCAGTGGTTCATTAAAATCTTTTTAAACATTCAGTGGAAATTCTGGGGAAATTAAAATGTTTCCAAAAAGCAGGTATTCACCGTGTAAAAATATTTAGCAGTTTGAATCGGGAGTTATATTATTTATGATTAGAGCATGATGCAGCTGTCTGAGAACAAAAATAACATTTATGTAGAATAATCACCTAAATAAAAGGATGGCTGTGATCAGAATGTGTGTTAAAGGCAGTTTCTTTTCATTTGGACTCAAACGTGTCTCATTAAATCACTGTTTTAATGGAGGAACGTGTGACGTGAAAACAGCTGAAATATAGACTTTAAACGGTCACAACCTCCCTGAACTTAAAACACAAAAACAACCAAAGCAAAGCTCAAAACACACGTGGTTGTCCTGGTTCAGGTGTTCAGACGTTCACAGGTAAATATACTGAACACATGTGGACCAACACGTTAACCGTTTCAGAACCGTTCCTGCTTCAGATTCAAGACAAAAAAAATAAAAAATAAAAGCTGAATAACTTAGGAAAGGTTACATAAAATATATATTTCAACATACATCCAATTTATCAATTTCAAATATGCTCCTATAAATTAAGTTCAAACTGTTCAAAATAATACTTTAAAACCTATTTGTGAGACTTCTATTTTTATATTTGGGATTGTAAAATCCAACATTCCTGCTTCTAATTGTACAATTTCTATAACAAAGGGGATCTGGACTCCCAGTCTATGTGATGGAGCTCTTTGCTGTGACCGTGAACAGTCAGGGGCGGCCTACAGGACCTGTGCATCAAAAATACTCAACTGTACACGAATTTACACAAAACTGGACCTGAATCAGTCAAACGTTGGGGGTGGGGGGCAGCGGCAATGCAAGCAGCATAAAGATCATCCAAAAACATGTTTCACTTTATAGTCCTAATAATCCTCTTTTTAACATTTCACCACTCTTACTGAGCCAAATAAGGGAAAAACAAGATGCAGTAAGTTTGAATTATGCAAGATGTTCTGAAATTTTTTAGTCCGAATGACTTTAGTTCATCAGACAAGTTTGTCATTTAGTTGATAAAATCTAATAAAACTGAAGGTTTGACTCTCAAACGGTGTGGGGGGACAGATTCAAAGTCAACTGAGCACCTGAAGGAGCAGTAGTGGGAGTTTGGCCATGGTGAGAATTCAGGTCTGCTGTTCAAGGTGGGTTCTGTGCCAAGGTAGAGTAAACATCTTACCTGTCACAGGTTCAGTGTTTGAACACCCTCAGGTTGTAGAAACAGCTGACTTGATGCACTAACAGATCGTCTGAGTGGGTCAGAGACCCTCTCTTGAGCTTCTCAGTTTAAGTGAACACTGCTTTACAAACTCTCACACCCCATTTCCGTAAAATACTAGGATTAATGGCCAGATAGCAGCAGCAGCTCGGCTGTGTCACTTCCAGTGCAACCTGGGGGCATGTCCTGCTGGATGCGCAAAATATTTCATTTGAAATGAGCACAAAAACAGAAAGCTTTATAAAAAGTATGATGGATGTGAAAAAAGATTAGATTGGAGGCGTTTTAAGACAGAAGTTATCCACTCTTTCTGTCAGCTTGTTAATCCCGTCAGGATTACGGTAAATTATTTCTTCAGACTGAGGTTGTTCAAAGAGCACTTTATAAAAAGTAAGACTGGTTCCAGTGTTTCCCCAATGATACTTGCCTCGGCAAGCGCTCATCTCTTCCTTTCGTGATTTTTGTTGATGGGTGGTGGGGGGGGGGGGGGGTGTGACAGACTTGTCTGTGTTGCACTGTTCATGCAGACAGTTCTCGACTGTGGGGATGGAAAAAAAAAAACGGCTCAGCGTGACGGAGACGGGGCACTACCTCTGTAGCTTTTTAGCTAGCGAGTCTGTTTTGTGCACCGCTAGCTTAGCGCTACGTCATTGTTGACGAAGAGGACAGACTGGAAGGCAGGGCACTCGGTTCCGTTGACAGGGTGGGCCGTCCACCTTGAATAATGGCAGAGGAAACACTGGGTCTTAATCTCTTCACAGAACCATACTACAAAAACTATTTAAAAAAAAAAAACAGGTGTGCAGGTGTGTGGAACGGGTGTGAGTCATGTAAATATGGTGCTGTTGGATCACTTTATGGCTTTTCTGGACCGTTTGCTACTAAACAATCACCTGTCAGGTGGTTCTTTCTGGCCCGTTGGTATCGATCAGCACAGTTAAAATATGTCCCTTCATCTCTGAAGGACAGACTGGTGGACACCTGTCGTCGTGTCCAATGATGAGGAGGAGGCACTACTTCATCGGACCATCTAAAACCACCCTTCACTTCTGACAACTTTTAATTTCTACATTGTTCTACATCTGCACACAGACATCTAAAACAGTATGAGGCTCACATCACAGACCTCTGGTGAAATCAATCATGCACCCACCCCCCACAGGCATTAATGCAGTACAGCCTTCATAGATCAACTGATGACTGCATCGACCAGAAGAAACAACATGTGGTTCTCCGAGTCCCGATCTACGCCCAGTCAACCAAGACGCGAGGGTTAATGTCAGGAGGGAGTGGGGGTTCCTTCATGTTGTTCTGTCTTTGTTGGCTTGTCTATCATTAGAGTAAAGGAACGCTCCCCCTACATCTAGAAACCCTCTGTGTAAAAAACAATAAGTTCGTCTCACTGAGCAGTCTGTCATTCGTACCGTGGAAACAACAGAGTTTAAACTGCATGGGACAGTTTAAACTCAGGGATTAACTCAGTTTTAACCCCGCCCCCCACCCCGGTGCTTATTTTAGCTAATGTTAGCTGCACAGCAGCTCATCCAGACCCAAAGAGGGCATTTTGTCAAAGTCACAAGCGTCAAACAAGTCGCTGATTCCCTGGTCGTCTCCCAAACCTAAGAGGTAGTCGTCATCCAGGATGGGGGGCACGAGGTTCAAGAAGGGGCCCTGGGGCGGCTGTATCTGGTCCTCCGTCTGCTGCAGGAGGCTGGTGTAAGTGGACGAGATGGGGGACAGAGTGGTGATGGAGACGGCTGAGGACGAGGTGGGGGGAGACAGGAAGGAGCTGGGAGACGTGGATGTGCCGCTGGGATCTGTGAAAACCAAACATTTATTATTTTTCTCTACAGAGGAAAACGCTCCGTACGTTGCACACGCACAAACAAAAAGGTAATAAACAACACTTGTGTTTTGTCTGATCTCAAAGAGCCTCATTAATCTACTGAATGTTAGATTCTCTTCAGTACTTTCATTATTTGATGTGCTTTGCCTCAAAAACAAACCTAAAACTAATGACTGCAAACAGTTAGACCATTCCTCGTTTTACTAAAGATAATAGAGAAATTGCATTTCCTATGAAAATGCAGTGTGAATGATTATTGCTGAAGAACTTGCTGAAAAACAGCTGAAAGTAGCTAAAAACATGTTGAAATGTAGCTGAAATGGAAGAACAAGCCTAAGACAGAAGAAGAAAGCAGAATAATAATAATGTTCTATGTGTTCTATGTTCTACTTAACATCATTTATGTTCCCATACAAAGACAAAATTGTCTCCCTGCATTTAACCCATCACACCTGAGATACACTCAGGTGGAACAGTGGACAGCTATGTAGGCACCTGGGGAGCACTTGAGGATTGGGTGTCTTGCTCCGAGACACCACGGCATGTGGGAATGGCTGGTAGTGGTGTAACGGTACATGTGTGTGTGCTGAACCGTTTCATGTTCGTTCAGTTCACGTGCGTACCATTTTGGTTATTTTTTCACTCATTAAATTTCATTAACAGGATATTATGCGTCACTGAACTAAAGTTGCTAAGCGTGTTTCAGCACAGCGCTGTAGTCTTGCAGCACACGTAGCAGGAGACCCTTTCATCTCGTTGCGGTCTCCTGTTTGGGAACATTATGGCTTTCTTGTTAAAACTCAACAATGGGAAAAGACAAGTGCAAATCCAAAGCTGTGTGTCGATGTTGTTTCACGGGGATTGGATCTGCAGCAGCATCACGTCTAACTTGTTAACGCACTTGAAACAACATCATCCGAATGTGAACGTCTCTTCTACAAGGAAGAAAAGCAAAAGACCGATAGCAGCAGCATTTAAACAACCTTTATCAGGTAATTCAGATCTGTCCAAAGCAATAACACAAGCTGTAGGAGTTTTTAAAGCTATGATCATGATGCGCTGGCTTTAAGCATATGATAAAGTTCTTGAGCTCCACCGCCTACGGCATCCCATCACGTCAACACTTCAGCCAAAAAGTTGTAGCAGCACTTTATGAAAAAGCTAAAACTGATCGTCAACAAGACCGACCCCAAATTTAAAGCCCTGCCCTGATGATGATGAGCGAGAGATTCAACCACCTCATAACAGAAACGATGACCATGAAAGAAGAAGTAATGTTATTGTATTATTGTGGTCTAATTAACTTTTTTTTAATTTAAAATTATAATATTATTAACTCTATTTTTTACCTCTGTGTTTGCAGTATGTGGATGTAACAGAGCTGAGCAGCTGAGATGCAGCTGAGTCTTCTTCAGGGAATTAAAAAAAAAATATATATATACAAACTTGTTTTTTACTTGGCATATTTTCAAAATAAGCATTTTTGTAAGTCTTTATTTTGGCCTTTTTTGTAGCGAAAATTAACCGCACCGAGCCCTCCTTGATACTGAACCAAACTAATATGTGATTTTAGCGTACCGTTACACCCCTAGTAGGCACATTTAACAAAAGTCAACTTTGCTAACTGCTAAAACGCTAACTAAAAAAATTATTTGCTCATGCTAAACTGTTAAAGAGGTAGAAGCTAACACTAAGATGCTAACTTTTGCAAAGTATGCTGGGTAGGAATTGTGTGTGCAAAGTTTCTGGCTGCTTGTGTTTCTGAGTGTGAAAATTGGTTTTTCATATTATTTTCCCATTCTAGTTTGGTTTGGCATGTTAGTTTTTTTTTTTTTCCTTTCGGTATGTTTAGTTTCTGTTATTGGCTGTAAACTTAGACCATGAGTCAGAGACCATTTGCAGTAGATATGAGGAGGAAAACAGCTCTACCAGGTTTGGTGACATCACCAAGTGGTGCTTAACATCACTTAACTCTGCAAGCATCACATTGTTCTGTGTAAAACACTCCTCCAGCGTTATAATAATGTGGAGAACTGTCTTAAAAACTTAAAAATGTATTTATTGGAATTAAATGTAGCAGAAGCTATTTTGTTAAAGATTTTCAAGTTAGCAAAAATCTGCTAACCAGAAAGCTAGTTCTGCTGTTATCTGATTAGTGGAACCATTCCCATCACTGTGCACGAGCCTACCTGGGCTGAAGGGGCCTACAGTATTGGGGGGGCCTATTGTTTTGAGGTTACCACATGATGCAATTTGTCAGGTTTTCTGTCAGTCACTTTAGATTAAAGTTTGTGGCCACTGATTGATCCAAATTAAAAGTCACCCATGTGGACTCACTGGCCTGTGGTCCATGAGCTGACCACTCAGAATGTGTATCACTAGTTTTGAGGCATGTCCCTCAATGATTGCATGACAGATGTGCACATGTCAGTGAAGGAAGTTCGAGAGCAGTGCTCATAAGTAAAATAATATATTTGTCAGTGAAGAAGTATGAAAAAGAACTGAAAAGCATATGCATTATGTAGATAATCTGGCAGAATAATTAAAAAAACAGCAGTCAGAGACGATGACACTGCAGAAGGATGCTCATTGACTGACCATCACCTGAGAGACAGTAGGAAAAGGCATGGAGGATGCTAAAGTTAGCTGGACAGGAGCAAAGGAAAAGGGAGGAGGAGCAGGCAAGGAGAGACAAGTCTGATAAGCATAATAAAGTGACCCGGCCTCCTGGGGTAAAAAAAAAAATCAAAAATCACCAACAGATGCATCACCTGTAGAAAATGGAACAGGTGTTGTGCCAAAATTTTGATCAGCAGCCACAGAAGTTTATACAGTTTCAGAGGTCTCGTTTTGATTAACTGTTCCTGCTGCTTTAGTTCAATTTGT
>JARVGV010001153.1:24066650-24077172 GCA_031762435.1 Hypsolebias longignatus | reverse complement strand
CGTCTTCCCTCTGCGTCTCCTCCGTTTAGTAAGTTGCTGCCTCGTCAGCTTTTTGTTTGTTTATTATTAAAATAAACATTTTACTTACTTTTACTGGAGTCTCCTGTCGTCCTGCACATGGGTTCAATACGCACAGGCACGATCGTGATACTTATTAAACTTATTAATCAACTATTATTCTACAATGCTTTGATGAGGTATTATCTAGCTTGCTTTACATCAAGTTCCTGTATGACAACGTCTTTATCTGGGTATGCACAAAATGCTTGTTAAAGCTCCAAGATAGATAATGTTTTGACATACAGGTCCTGTTTGTTAGAAAACTATCATGACTTCAATTCTCTGTTGTTTATCCTGGACTCAGAACAAACAATACAATAGTCCAGCTCATGTTTTTGTCATACTGATAAAATTGTGATGTACTGTTCTTTTACAACATCTTGTCATATTTGTTTCATCTGTGAACTGTCAGAAATGTATGTTACTCATCACCCCACCTCTTGTGTGAATAAAAGGCACGTCCAAACTGAGCAATTCAGACTTTGCTGGCGACACGTCTGAAACTTAGTTTTAGGTTGGTTGAAAGTAACTTCCCACTTTGATCAGTGCCATGATTGATTTTAACATTTCTTGTCTTTCTTGCGTGGTTATATATTAGGGTGAGGGGTGTTTGAAAATCCCCATCATTAGCTTGTATTTTTTTCTTAGACAAACGACCTGAAAAAGCTAATAATGTTAACCAGGCTCCACGGTGTGCTCCTCTGTTCACCATCGTGTTCAAGGGAAATGCGTCGGTGCAACTAATTGAATGAAGAGTGCCACAGAACGGTTACAACATACATTGTGAAAAGGTTGCATCCCTTTTCAGATGTGGAATCACCAACATTTAGGTTAGTTAGGCAACAACAATAGAGCTAATAATAGTCCATCCTAAGCTAATGTTACAGTAACAGTGACATTATATACTGTATTTGTTTTAATGGTTGCAGAGACATGGTGAAAACCATCAACACAAGTACACACCACCTACAATGGACCCATCTTGGTATAGGGTGGAGAAGAGCTGCTCTGCGCTTAAAAGATGGATGACGTGTCTGGGACCAGATCCAGAGAAAGCTGATTGAGCAGGTAAAATGTCATTCATGCACAACTGTCCTTTTCTGCTATTAAAATCTGAGATCTAAATCCTAGTAATGTTCTTTGTGGTCAACAGAGGAAGACTGGAGATGATGCGGTCACCATGCAGTCTGAGGAAAGGCCTGAGAATGAGGGAGTGGAGGATGAGGAGGAGAGTGTGTGTAGCTGAAATTATATACATTCTCAATATTGATAATGATCACGCCTTTAATAATCCCTTATTACTGAGATAATACTGATGAACCTGTTTGTGTAGGAACCACCTCCCTGCAGTCTGTCCAGAAAGTCTCCACTGGAGGAGCTTGTTGCTGAGGAAGATGCAAAGAACGTAATGTCACAGCTCCATGTCCATGAAGAAACAAGTGGAGAGAGGGCTGTAGATGGACCAGAACATTCCACCAGCTGTTCTGTCTGAGGACCCTGCTGCTGCTGCTGGTGGAACCAACACAAGACTTATCCTTTGCTGTCAGAACTTGCATTCTCATATTTGTGTTCAAGCTTCTCCCACACCCAGCAAACGTGTTCTCCACTGCAGGAGACACGTCTGTCCAGAACACTCACACATACTGCCTGAGAAGCAGATATGATCATTTTCCTCAACAAGAACAGTTTCTAATTTTATACTATACCTGCTGCTAACCTGGACTGGACTGTACAAGTTGTTATTTTTTATAATAATAATAATAACAATAATAATAATAATAACTTTGTTTGATATTCTGCAGCAGGTTAGCCCATCAGTGGGAGCTCAGTAACATGGCTGCAGCATCACACACACTGGGCACGTGGAAATGTGTTTCCGTGAGGATTTGTGAAAGTGTACCCCTGTGAAAAGAAAATTCATAACATATTGAAGTTCATAAGTTTGATTTTTATATACTGGTTGAAAATAGCCCTGTGAGAAATTCATAGTAAATTTAACAAAAAAGTAAAAAGTTCATAGAATTAAAATTCAAATAGAAGTTCAAATTATTTCATCCAGAAAAAACTCTGGCTAACTACTGTAGCTCATTTATAAACATGCCACTATTTTTTTTTTTTTTTATCTCACCTCTAAAAAGAATCAGAATTGAGAATTGATAGGAACCGGAATCGAAATGAGGAATCGGAACCTTTCAAATTCAAATGATGCCCAAACCTACTACTGTATTCACAATCTACTGTATATAAATAATGGATCATCCCTGATGTGTCCTTATATTTCTATGCTGATGACGCGGTCATTTATTGTTGACCTACATTTGCTAAGGTTTTCCAGCTTTTGCAATCTGCCTTTGACATCATCCAGTCAGATTTGTTCAGAAATCTGCCAGCGGCGAACTTCTGAGACTGAGGCACGTTTAACTTTACACGTTTAACAACATAACTGTAAACAGTCACTCAGGGCTCTGGTTGTAAGGAGGACTTGAAATGGCACCAGCAGTGCTCAGCTCTTGTGCGTTTGCACTGAATGAACACTCAGTGCTGTTAATTGTGCATAACAACAGTTGTGTGTTGTCCAGCGGTCTGTCAATACAGGTAGTCCTTGGTTTACGGCGTTCTTGGTTTACGGCGTTTCGCGTTTACGGCTCCGCCCCGAGTGACGTCATCACGCCGTACGTTGTCTTTTTTAATGCAGCATTTTATCTTTTTTTCATTTTTTGGGGAGTTTTGTTGTTAACTAACTGCTTGGAAACGCATTTAGAATCATTAATACAGCCATTCGAAGTTGTTTTACATTGAAAAAACGTGTTTAAAAAGACGTTTTCGATCGCGGTTTTACTTCCGGTTTACTTCCGGCTTCGTTTACGGCGAAAATCTGCGTATACATTTTTTCATTCTGAAACGCGTACACCAGTCCTTGACCCCGCTCCAACCAAAACACGGTTTGTAGGCTTGTGAAATATTGAAAATTGTGAACCACCCCTTAGCTATGGCAGCCATCTTGAATCAAGTTGACCCTAAAAGTTAACCAGCTGTAGATGTACCTCCAATGATTACTTTGAGTTTCAAACCTGTCCAGACTCATGGCTTTTGCTAACAGACGATTAATTTCAACAGTTTATGCTAAAGTTATAGAAATATATGATCTGTTGGTGTTTGAAGATTGTGTTGGGAATCACTACTGCACAAAGTTTTAGCTCAATTTTAAGTCAAAACTTATTGAGCCGCAGCCGTTTCTGCATTTACTAAGGTTGACTAGCTATGGCAGCCATCTTGAATCAGCCAGGTTTGTTGGCCTCAGGATTCCATTTCTGTTATTTGCAGATGACGTGGTCCTGCTGGCATCATCGTGCCGTCATCTCCAGCTCTCACTGAAGCAGTTTACAGCGAGTACGAAGCAGATGGGATGGGGGTCAGAACTTCCAGATCTGAGGCCATGGTGCTCAGTTGGAAAAGGTTGGATTGCCCTCTCTGGGTTGGGAGTGAGGTGGAGCTTAAGTATCTCGGGGTTCTGTTCACAGTGAGGGAATAATGGAACGGGAGATTGGCAGACGGATCGGTGCGGTTTCTGCAGTATTGTGGACTTTGTGCCAGTTCATTGTGGTGCAGAGGGAGCTGAGCTACAAGGTGAAGCTCTCCGTTTACCGGTCAGTCTACGTTCCTACCCTCGCCTATGGCCATGAACTCTGGGTAGTGACTAAAAGAATGCAATTGTGAATCCAGGAGGTCTAAATGAATTTCCTCCGAAGGGTAGCTGGACTCTCCCTTAAAGATAGAGTGAGAAGTTCAGATATCCAGGAGCCTCAGAGAGGAGCTGCTGCTCCTCTACATCCAGACAAGCCAATCCAAGTCAAGACAATCTGGTAAGGATGACCCCTGACGCCTCCTATGGGGCAACTGTGGTGCAGTGGTAGGACAGTTGTTGTCAGTTTCTTTTTGTCATTTGCACCACAATGTAACAAGTTCGACTCCCCAACATGCCCACACGTTTCAGTGTCCTTGAGCATGACACCTAATCTCTAACTATTCCCTGGGGGCTTCAATATTTTTCCGCTGCTCTACATGTGTGATGAGTCCAACGCAGAGGACAAAACTCTTTGTTGTGTGTGAATGCAATGATGACAAAAAAAAAAAAAAACATTTCACTTCCTAGGGAGCTGTTCCAGGCATGTCCAACTGGGAGGAGACTTAGGAAAACACGACACATTGGATAGATTTTGTCTCTCAGCTGGCCTGGCAACACCTGAAGAGCTGGAAGAGGTGGCTGTGGAAAGAGATGTCTGGACGTCCATGCACAAGCTGTTGCCCTCACGACCAGACTTCAGAACAAGAAAGACAAAAAGAAAGAAAAACAGACGGACGGACAAGACTGACCTGTAAGGTTTCAGCTGCAAGGTTGAGGTCCAAAACCCCATCAGAGGACTGAGCAAGAAGATCCACAAACTTCTTTGTTAGCAGGCCCAACGACGTGTCATACCGGGTCTTCTCTGGTGGAGACTTTGGTGCTAAGGTGGACAAAAAGAAATAAAAGAAGTGGAGGTTTTAACTTGTGTTGTTTTTGTTGGTGATAATGAATTAACTGTAGCCAGTAGAACCATGTGACAGGATCAGTATTTGTAAAAAATAATAATAAAAAAATTTAAAAAGCAGGATTTTTTTTTCTTAGCAGCTGGTGTCGAGAGCATCGTCAGAAACAACAGTTCGGTTTGCTTAACTTCATTATGCAATAAAACTCGTGTGAACGTGTTTTCAGGCAAGATATTTTAGCTTCAAGACAAGAAATATAAAGAGCTTTGTTCTTTTGGAGAAGAGTGTGTCGTTTTTGTTTAATCAAAACAGAAACCAGCTTTAATGAATAAAAACTCTAGGGAAATTATCTGGGTATTTATGATTTTAAAAAAGATAGAATTAAGCCACTCATGAGTGGAAGCTAAAATGTTTTGCAAAAGTTTAGATTTATTTTATGTAAAAGGATTCAGCTGGTTTCTGTTCAAGCTGCCTCCAAACATTAGTTTCCAAAGCTAGAACATTTTTTTTTACATTTCTAATAATCTCAACTTGAACGTCCTGCACAAAACACACGTTAACCACAAAAGTACTTGTTCAAGACAAGCCTGAGATTTTTCTCTGTACTCTGAATATTTTTACATTAAAATATGACCGTTAACGAACAGTTTCTAATCCTTAAAGGTCTTTAAGGTCTATCACCAAGATAAGAAATATTTTGTCTAAAAATTATGCAGAAAAACTGGTACATACTTTTGTCATGTCTAGACTGGACTATTGCAATGGTTTATTATCTACATGTCCAAATACAGCACTTCTTTAAAAAGTCTTCAGCTGATCCAAAATGCTACTGCCAGTCTTAACTGGAGTTAGTGGGAGAGATCATATCTCTCCAGTTTTAGCTTCTCTCCATTGCCCTCGTCAAATCCAGAATTGAATTCAAAATCTTACTTCTAAACTACAAAGCTCTCAACAACCTAGCTCCATCTTGTATTTGAGATCTTATTGTTCCATATTTTTCTAACAGAGCACTTTGCTCTCAGACTGCAGGTTTACTTGTGGTTCCTAGAGTTTGCTAAAGTGCTAGAGTTTGCTAGAATGGGGTGCAGCTCTTTCAGTTATCAGACTCTTCTCATGTGGAACCAACTTCCTGTTTCTGTCCGTGAGGCTGACACAGTCTACTTTTTAAAATCAGGCTCAAGTATTTCCTTTTTTGATAAATCCTATAGTTAGAGTTGGCTTGGGTTTCCTGAGCTATCACTTAGTTATACTGTTATTAGCTTAGACTGCTAGAGGACAAATTGACCACATTTCCTCACTCTGCTGCTGACTTTACTTGATCTACTTGACATGTTTGTGTTTGTAACTATTTATATCCTTAATGTGTTTTTTTGTCTTTCATCCAATAGAAAGTCCACCTGGACCTGTCATGTTTGTTCCTCCTTCCTGTTCCTCTCAAACCCAGCCGATCAAAGCAGATGGCCTCTTGTCCTGAGCTGGTTCTGCTCGAGGTTTCTTCCTGTTAAAAGGAAGTTTTTCCTTTCCACTGTTGCCATTGTGCTTGCTCAGGATGGAAGACTGCGATGAAGATTCAACACAATCTGCTGGTTTCCTATAGATAGAGAACTTTTACTAATTGGTTTTATTAATGCGTATGAACATTTTTGTACAGTGCCCTGAGACAACTTCTGTTGGGACTTGGCACTTTATAAATGCAATTAATTGAATTTAACTTCCAGGAAAAAAATGTCATCAGGTTTTGTTTTGCTTTCAGGATTTGTTGTTTCACCATCAAGATGGTTAAAAAAAAAAAATCTAGATGTGTAAAATCTCTTTCACCAAACCAAACATATCTTTGTGTGGAAAGTTCTGCACTGACAGTCCAGTCAGAACCTCAGGTCTCTCCTGGCATTAATCACTTCTTACTTCTGGGCGTCTTCAGCCGCACCCCGTTGGCCGCTGCGCCCGCTCCTCTCCCTCTTGGAGTTTTAGCCGCTTCTGACTGGTACTGGTGGTCTGAATCATCCAGCGCCAACCGTCTCTTTGCCTGGAAACAAAATGTATTCACAGAAATGGTCACCCTAGCCATGTTTAAGTTATTTGTCAACACTGAAACCTCCATAAACAAATGTTTTTATAATTCTCTGAATGTCGTATAACAGAACAACAGTAACAGATCCATTCAGCTGTTCTGTCAACAGTACGCTGTAAACTACACAGGTGGATTCCTTTTAATCTGCAAACACAGGGTCTAAACAATGATATATTAATAAAGTTCCTCATTGTTTTGTCCACTTTAAAACAACTCTGAAGCTCATGTGAGATGATGGATGCTGGTACACACACACACACACACACACACACACACACCAGTATATACTCAGCTAAGGACCTAAATAAGATAAAACCTAAACTGTCAAAAAGAATTAGAATTAATTTCACCACAGCTGTAATATTTGAATAAACTGTGGTAATATATTGAAAAGTTAATGCCTTATAAGAATAGACCATAATACTGTATATGAATAAACTGCTGTAATCAATTTCTCCCAAAGCAGGTCTTTTTCCTGTTTTGGACTTAGTGTGTTCCTGCACTTCCAACCTCCTGAGTCATTTCTGTTTCTCTTTGGTCATTTTGGTTTTTGACCACCCGTCACACTTGAGGCCAGTTCCTCACTGGGCTGTGAATTCTGGTGAATGGCACTCAACACTCCAAAGTGTCCTGAAATGTTCACAGAGGTTCATAATTTCACGTGTACTGCACTCATCACTTGAGTTTTAATTACCAGTACTATTAATTTTTTTCTTCTAAGAGTCGTCTCCAGGTCGTCTAAAGAGCTCCTAAACTGGATTTTGACACTTTCCTCTGACAGAAAACATGTTCCAGTCTAAAAGCCACACTGGTGCTGATCTGTTATTGAAAACTGGTCCTAATCTGACCATCTACACTTCAAATCTGCCAACATTAACTCATACATGGGGGGGCAGGCTACCAGGCCGAGGTTGGTACCATGTAGACAGATGAAGAGGGCAACAAACTAACGTTCATGTTCCAGAATAGTTTTGAAACTGTGAACACAAATGGGCTGATTTTCAAAAACAGGTCCAGCTAAGGACAAACATGACATCCTAGCTATAGTCTGCATGTTGAAGTATGTCCCTTGGATACACTCCTGTCTCCAAGGACCCTTTCGTCCCTCTATATCTTGGATACACTTCTGCCCTAGAGGACTCCTTTGTCCTCCTATGTCTTGGATACATTCCTGTCCCTGAGGACCATTTCATCTCTCTGTCTTGGATACATTCTTGTCCTAGAGGACCCTTCATCCCATGTCTTGGATACACTCATGACCTCAAGGATCCCTCCGTCCAATTATGTCTTGTATACACGCCTGCTCCCGAGGACACCTTCGTCCCTCTATATCTTGGATACACTCCTGTCCCCGAGGACCCATTTGTCCATCTGTCTTGGATACACTCTTTTCCTCAAGGATCCCTCTGTCCCACTATGTCTTGGATATGCTCCAGTCCCTGAGGACCCATTCATCCCTCTGTGACTTGGATACACTCCTGTCCCCGAGGACCCATTTGTACATCTATGTCTTGGATACACTCTTTTCCTCAAGGATCCCTCTGTCCCACTATGTTTTGGATATGCTCGTCCTTGAGGACCCATTCATCCCTCTATGACTTGGATACACTCCTGCCCTAGAGGACCCCGTTCATCGTCCTATGTCTTGGATACATTCCTGTTTCCGAGGACCCCTTTGTCCATCTGTCGGATACACTCCTGTCCCCGAGGACCCCGTCATCCTCCTACCGTATGTCTTGGATGTCCCTGATCATCTGATGTAAATTAAAAGGTAGAAGGTGCTGTTTTTTTGTTTTCAAGAAACTATTTGGATCTGTTGCACATCTTTTATAAAAACTCAAAATGAAACCAAAAAACACTGAAATCATCTGAAACTAAACTTTGACGTTGTATAAACTTTCATGACGTATAAACTGCACGTTAATGTTTTTATAAACTACACTTTTACATTTTAATAACTACACTTTGATGTTTTGATAACTACGTACCGTACACTTTGCTGTTGTACTGACAAAACTTTAATGTTTTAATAATTACACTGATATAAACTTTGATGCATTATGGATCACACTTTGATCATTTTATTTAGAGACACACAAATGAAAAGGTCCTCTGACAGTCAAAGTGTCAGCCATTTTACATCTGCATGCAGATCTTCTCACCCCCTCCTGGTCATGGCCTCAGCCCCAGATATAAACTGGTTCAGATCATGTACCAGCCCTGAACCCTGAGTGCAGACCAAAACCAGAGCTGAGGTTGGTGCGTGTTGATTTTACAGTAAATGTGCACAATCAGCTCTGAAGCCACAGACTTGAGTTAGTCTCTAGTCAGCTGCCTTTAGAAACAGAAACCTGGACATAAACAGGTCCATCAGAACCCAGAGCAATAGAATCATCTGTAATCCCAGATTGGAGCTAAAACACTGTCAGGTTACATTCAAGTTGGACCAGAACCTGTCAGGCGGTTTCCAACTGAGATGGAGCTGTTAGTCTGTAGAGGCCCGTGTTTTGTTATTTCCATCCTGTTGGAGCTAAACCCCCGAACCTTTTGCAGAACCTGAACAGACACAAGCCCAAATAAAGCAGCTACTAGGCCGAGGCTAACGTCCATCCGGGCACGGAGCAGGTGAAGTAGTTTACCTGGCTGCTACCCGGCATGTTTTTTATCAGTTTAAACATTAAACTCAGCTGAAGTCCTCCTGCTGTTTCTGGCGGACACAAACACCGAACCGAACCTTCGGTTAGCTCCAGAGTGGAGGCAACGCTCCGCTAACAAGCTAACGTTAGCTCCCGAACAACAAGCTCGGCTAACGGAGCGAGCTAACGTTGTAGAGGCGCTGAAAGATGCCGAACCGAGCCGTGCGGTTTATTACCGGAGGTCTGCCCACAGCGGGTCGTTGTCCGGTTCCGTTGGCTGCAGCTTGCTGTGGAGTTGTGTAAATGCTGTTAACCTGCGGCTCGGACACACACACATTGGGTGTCTGTGTAACGTTGCAGGGCGGCGGGGTGGTTATAATCTGGATGTAGGTCGTGTTAGCCTGACCCGGGTTCAGGCGGTCCGACAGGGCTGTGAGGATGATGTTACTGTCCAGAGAGGAGCTGCCGACGCCTGCTAAGATCACTTTGTCCGGAGCCGAGGAGATCCCTCTTCTCATCTTGGTGCTCCGCTAACCCCTTTCTTCTCTCGGAACTTTCGAGCCCGTATTAGCTGCTAATCCGTCGCAGTGGTATTAAAAATATTCGGCCCAAAGTGAAGATGAATGTCTAAATGATCGACTTTTAAAACGTATTTGTCCTTGAGAACGTGCATTTAGGCAGATGCGACGGATTTAAAAGTAACGCAACTCTCGTCTCTGCCGTCGAGAAATGGCTTCAGGAAACGGCCTGATGAATGGAGGGATACGGTTTACGCGCTCAACAACCCTCGCGCGAAACTCAGATTTCCCGGGGAAATTTCAAACGGAATTTACATGCCGCACGCAATTGGTTCTTTCCGCAGGAGTCCCCGCCCATATCTGTCCCAAATCAACCAATGGTGAACGGAGAATCAGCTCGCCACGTGCTCATTGGCAGTTGTAAACAGCTGACGTCACACGTTGCGTGTTCCTTATGAGACCGTTGGGGGGCGGAAGTGATCTAATTTTGTGAAAAACGAAGAGAACCGTAAATAAGACTCGTTCAGTTCAAATGAATCATTTTAATTCTATTAATAAAATGACTGGTTGCAGAAAATAAAAATAGGGAAAACAAAGCAAAGATGCCCACCTCTAAAAACATGGTTGCTGATTTAGTTTTTAGTTGTTGTTTTTTTTTTTTTTTTTTTTTTTGGTAACAAAACTATAAAAGTGTTTAATTGTAAATTCTT
>JARVGV010001153.1:23979491-23991998 GCA_031762435.1 Hypsolebias longignatus | reverse complement strand
TTTAGATAACCGTTGAACTGTTTTTGTCATGTGGATGAAAAATAAAACAAACCAAAAGTCAGGCTGTTAGTCATCTCTTTCAGTCAACTACAAATGCATGTACAAGTAAAAGCAATCACAATATTTTACTCTTTCAAAATGAAAACTGGTGTATAATCTGATAATCTGTCCTGATAATACTGATGCTTCTGAACTTCAGTGCAGATTATCATGACTGCGTGAAATGAACTCAGACATAAACTCATTCTTAAAGTAGAAAAATAAAGACGAGCTGAGAAAGGTGACAAAAATGAAACACACAGTAAAGAAAATAAATTAAATAAATTGTGAGTTCATTGACTAAGTTCTAGCAGTTAGTTAATATTTACATTTTCATACAGCAAGTAGTCTCCAGACCCCGACTCCACGACACCAAGCGTTCACTGTTTTAGCTTAAACCCTACCACAGTTCAGATTAAACAAAGAAAAAATAACTGAAATGTACCTAGGATTGTTTTCATGTGACCTTCTGGTTTTTATGGTACTGATGTGGACCTTTGGTGGTGCTCCACAGCTGCAGGTGGTCACAATAACAGAAGCTGCTACAGAAGTTCAAAAAGACATATAAAAGTTCTGAAAGGCAGAAATTACAACTTGGAAGTGAGAACTTTCACAACATCAAAAATAATTTCTCATCTTCTTATATAAAAACTTCACAATTATATTTATATACACATGAACTTCAGTTACTACTGTTTTAATGCAACACGCTAAGTTTTAATACTATGAAGAACGTTCAGCAGGTTGTTCTGAGAAGAGACGGCTCATGTTTCAAGAGAATCCCACTGAGAGTTGAAGCTCAACGTTCAGATCAGCAGAATTAAAGTCAGAGCAGGAATGAAGCGTGGAGGACTGAACGAAGCGCACGTCAGTCTGGTGCCTGACTGAAGACTTTAAACCAAGTTTGGTTCAGTGAAAGAGTGGACTGAGGCAACGCAGCAAACCTGCAAAGAACCAGAAGCACCAACCCTCCTCCAGACGAGAGGTACAAAATGTTCACAAATTAACCAAGAACCAAAGCGATCAGAAGATCACTTTACTGACTTCTTTCTCTGTGGTCTCCTGCTTCTTCAACAGAAGAAACAGGCTGTAGAAGCTCTCCGTGTCTGTTTCAGTCCGGTCCACGGTGGTTCTGTCCAAACTGGACTGAAGTCTTGGAGCTGTGAGCAGAAGACAGACATGAAAAAGTCTGGAGGGTTCACAAGTTCCTGTAAGGTGTGACAAAAAGCCAGCTGATGTTCCCAGCAGGTCCTTCTAACACCTGGACTTCCCTCAGGTGAGCTACAGCCAATCAGAGTGCTCATATTCATGATGAATCATTGAATGTGCACGTGAGACACAGTGGTTAAGTGTGAGAGAAGAAAACGTGGTCATCGGTCAGAGAGTGATTTTTCTGTTGCTTTGTTGACTTCTTCAATAAAACTTCACATTAGAGCTCCTGCTGCTGCAGAGCAGGTCCACAGGCTGAGGGTCCACATCAGGCTGAAGGTCCACAGGCTGAGGGTCCACATCAGGCTGAAGGTCCACAGGCTGAGGGTCCACCACAGACTGAGGGTCCACATCAGGCTGAGGGTCCACCACAGGGTGAGGGTCCACCACAGACTGAGGGTCCACATCAGGCTGAAGGTCCAGATCAGACTGAGGGTCCACATGTGCACAAACAGTTTAATGCTCTGGTGAACGTCTTCAGTCCTCCTGGGTCCTGGGTCAGGTGTCTCTGCTCAGACTCACTCAGCTTATTCAAAAACATCTCAAGGGGCCTCAGATCCACTTGTAGACACAGTCCATCACAGACCTGGTGAACTTTGAAGAAGAGCATCTTCAGAGATGTTTCCTGTCTTTGTTGAGGGTTTTAGTCGTGAGATCTTGCAGCAGGAAGTGAATGTTACATTTAGACCAATCACAGCAGATTTCCCTTAACATGAACAAAACAAGATTTTTTTTTAGATTGCACTCAGAACAAGATTTGTTTTTACAAAGCTTTTGACCAAACACTGCTCAGAAGACGCTCCATGTCCTGGACAAGAGGTCACATGCTTCCTGTGACCCCGCCTGCCTACCAGATGACATCATCATGCGATGAGCGGTGCAGAGCGATCGTTGGTGAGGGTTCTCTTGAGTTTGACCCCCTTGCGGATGGCCACCAGCATGTTTGCCTCCTCTCCTCCACCCTCTTGGTGCTGCTGGGTCAGCTGGTGGGGCAGTGGTGCAGTGGGTGGGTTGCTGGAGGCCTGACCGCTCCAGGATGCCACAGGAAGCAAACCAACCTCCTCGTGTCCTGAAAGTGTTGGAGAATCTCCGCCCTCCTCCTCCTCTGCACTCCTGACCCCGTTCACGGCTCCAGGCACTGTGGGGGGTTTCACAGGCACCACGGGGGTCCGGATGGGAATGGGACCTGCACCCAAGGAGCCTGAGCGGCGGGCCGAGGGTTTGGAAGGAGTGCGGCGAATCGTAGCCACGCCTGGGGTGACAATGATTGGACCATGGCCTGTAGGGAGGGAAGAAAGGCATTATGGGATCAAAGAGACAACCTCTGACTGACACTGAAGTTTACATTTTAAGACAGAACCAAACTGTCTGCACATCTGGATTTTATAAGGTTTGAACATTTTAAATTACATTCATATTAAAGTATATAATATTTAATAATAGGTGGCACGGTGGCTCAGTTGGTAGAGCTGCTGCCTCTCTATGTGAAGGTTGCTGGATTGAATCCTGGCCTAGGGCCGTACTCTGGTTTATTGAGCATGCACCAGGTACTCCAGTTTCCTCCCACAGACCAAAAACATGCATGTTAGATGATTGGTGACTCTAGATTGTCTCTAGGTGTGAGAGAGAGAGTGAATGGTTTGTCTCTGTGATGGGTTAGTAAACAGGGCGGTGATTTACAGCAGAAATGGGACCAGGCTACATCGTGAAGCGAGGTAGGACAATAAAAACAGGAACATGTTAGCGCTGAACTGAATTTATCATGAATCATCTGTGTAGGAATAAAACAGTGGGGGGGAACTTTTACGTGTTTTGTGTTCCCAAAAAAATGAAAATGAGGAACGCTTCACGATTTTGCGTGTCATCCTTGCGCAGGGAACCATGCTAATCTTCTCTGTATCGTTCCAATTTTAGTGTATGTGCTACCAAAGCAACACATCTCACCACTGGCCACGAGCAGAATTTGTAGGACTTTAAACCTGAGTCTCATTTACTGATGGTTCCAAAGAGGAACATTTGTGATCAAAGTAGGTGGAGGCAGGAGAAACACAGCAAAAACAAACAATAATGACCAATAATTAGTGAGTCTGAATCAGTTTGACTGTCTTAGTTCTTATTTTTGATTACTTTGTAGTCAGTTCTAGCTGCTGGAGACAGATGCATGATGGGAAATCATGGCTGACTGCTTGATTAAGATACTGGATCAGCTGGTAAGCTAGGCAGCATCTAAACCTTAGTTCAAATATGTTCTTGTTTCTAGTATTTCACCTTGTTTCATCTTGATTTGACTGTTAGAACTTCTTTTATTTGATTTTAATTGCTTTTTGTTGAAGTGTTGTTATTTGTAGCTCATCTGTGTTCTTTATTTCAAACAGGTCTCTTATAAATGAGTCCTCATGACTCAGTGAGACCAACCTGTATAAATAACGGTTAAATGAATGAATGAATGAATGAATGATGGACTGGAGACCTGTCCAGGTGTCCCCAACTCTCACACAGTGACTGCTGGACATGGACACCAGTGACCCAAAGCAAGTAAAGATGATAGATGGATGGATGTAATAATAGAAAATAAAATATTTTCTACAAAGCCTTTCATTGCTGACACAAAGGAAATAAAAATGGAAACAGAGCTGAAGCAGATTTCAAAGAGAACAATGATTTAAGCTCAGTGTTTTTGTTATGGGAAAATATTGCAAATTCTTAAATATTTTAACGTTGTATTAAAATTACCAACAAAAAAAAAAAAAAAAAAGTCATAGCATCTATCTCCTGATTGCACTGAACATTTTTTAATTATTAAAATATTATAGAGTTCAGGACAAAAATATGAAGAACAGAAAAACAACGACTCAGTATTAACAATATAAAAATAAACAAACTAACAATCCAACTAAATCTTAGTCAAATAAAAATAATCAACTCTTATTTTCAATAAACAACTTGATACGAGTTGTGCTTTTATTTTGCTGAGAATCTGTCTGGTGTACCTGAAGGAGGAGGATGGTACAGCCCAGCAGCGGTGTAGGGGTACGCTGCGGTGTGGTTGGGTGTGGCGGGGTACGGCCCCCCAGGCCCAGCAGCAGGAGGCTGAGAGCTGGGCAGCCCGGCTGTGGAGGCCGGTCGTTTGGTCTGGAACATGCGTCTGTAGGACTGACTGATGTCGCTGTTCCTGGGGATGGTGGAGGACTTGTCAAAGTCTGACTGCTGCTGCTGCTGCTGCTGCTCAGGATCCTGGTCTCCAGCCATGGAGAAGTAGTCATAATCTGAGACTAGGATAAACAAAGACTAGATTAACAATCTGCTGACACATCCTCAGTTTATATGATCACAGTCATAATCTGACACTGGCAGAAACTTAAAGCAGATTAAGAATCTGAGAGCAGATGACAGCAGTGAGCTTGTGCCACCTTGTGAAGGTATGGTGTCTTCAGAGCAGCACGGTGTGTTGGTCTGAGTGCTGTAGCCACTGGAGCACTGGATGGAGTCTCTACTGGAGCCCTGGGTGTCCAGCTCCAGACTCCCTGATAAGACCAGGGTCAGTTCATCAGGGGCCTCCATAGGATCCACCTGGACGAAACCAGATGGGGAGTCAACACATGGAAAAACAAAGACTGAGCTCTAAATCTCTGGCTGGATAAAGTTAAGTGCAGTTCATTAAAGTCGTTAAAGTCTTTAGGTCTAACTCATTACAGCCAATTAATGTGAACTTTAATGGTGGGAGGTTTTTTACAACGTCTGAAGGATTAACTGGAAACCCATCAACCTGGAGGCCGAGCTCAGATGCCACACGGCTTCATGGTTACATCAAAAAGTAATAACAGTTAGTCACTAAATATCTTTGTAAAAAATGTGCCCATAATTACTGAAAATTACTCAAGTTTGCAAACATGAGGTTCTGATTTGAGGCATTTAAGACAAAGAAATGTTTTGTATCCGATTAAAAAAAAAAAAAAAAATCAAACTGCAGAAACCAGTTAATCAGAAATCCATGAAATGATTCTGAAAACCCCTGAAGAACTGACATAAAACTGCTCACATTCATTTATACATTTAAATACATAAAGAAGTGTTAGCAATTACAGATTAATACTAAATATGTGAAAAGCTGACTGGCTAAAGGATAAAATATGATGAATCACTGATGAAATAATGCTCAACAACAATATTGCACTCATTACCATAATTGCCTGTGTACAAGCCATAATTTTTTCTCATACTTTGTAACCAGGTTTGGTTCATTTGTCATATGTAAAATCAACACAAGGTCAACAATACAATGAAATGTTCAGGACAAGAAGAACCAACTCGACTCGCCACAAAAAAAAAAAAAAAAAAAAAAAAAAAAAAAAAACATCAAACATCAAAGCATGCAACGAAAAGACAAAAACAAGGCACCAAAAGTGAAAAAGAAATAAATCCATAAATAAATAAATAAATTAAATAAACAAACCCCACAGTTTATATGCAAGAATGGCCAATTTATGTATTTATTTTTATTGTAATAATTAATATTTTATATTTTATCTTGACAGGCTTTCTGCCACTGAATAGCACTTTCCTTAGACAGAGCAGGGTGCTCATACAGCTGCACACTGCCCACCCCTCTTGGGGACGGTCTTTAGTGACACACACAATGAACGCCTCAGGTAATCACATGGACCAAACCTCTCGCTCAAGATTTCAAATTCCATAACTCCACCCACTGTGTCATTACGTGACCAGAAGTCTTATCTGAATGACCAAAGAGTAGTTAAGGACCCATACACCAAGATAGACGTGCATTAATTTATTCAGATCAGTTACTGTATTTTGCACCTCATGCACAAACCTGTCCAACAGCAATAATGGAAAATACACAGAGAATTTCTTACGATACAGCTCTTAAGTTAAACGCGATCGTCTGGCTGTCGAAGGAGGAAACACTTGCTGAGGCAGTGTGTGATGACATTTTTCCAAGCCTTGAAGAGGATTTTAGTTCACAGGAGAACAAAGAACATGGCAATGAGTGACTTTTGGTCGACTACCATACTTTTTTATTTATTTATTTATTTTTAGCTGTGTTAAAGGCATTAAAAAACAACAACAACATTTACCAGCTGTTTCCCTCCGGGTCATGAGGACTCCGCTGAACAGAAGTCGTCCAAATGAATTTTTAAAGCAGTCAAGTCTGGTACATATTTTAATAAAAGTTTTTTAATTATTTCTGTGTACGGTAAATAAGTTTAAATGCCAGTACAGTATCTCATTTAAGCTCACATCCGAATGGAACGGAGTGGAGGAGACAGCGAACGGGAGGGGATGCTTCCCCCTTCCTCCTCCTCATGTGGGCTCTGCTGAGCATTAATCATGTCAACTTTATTTAGAAAGTACATTTAAAAACTGCAGCTGTTACCAAAAGTGTTCTTGTGTTCATTTTGTAGATTGAATGGTTTCAACCATGTGTCAGACAGTGAAGCATCATGAAGACATGACGATCACCAACCCATGGGCCATGAAACGCCATCTGGTGGCTGATTCTTGCACTACAACAACAGCCAGGAGCTGGGCACAGATTCTGATAATGAACAGTGGATACCTGGAGCTTAAAAACCAGCAGGTATTATTTATGTACAAAATTATGATTAATCTTAAATTTAGTATGCACAGCTTACAGTCAGGTGTGTTCTGTAGCCAGTTACAGTAGTCTGTGAAAACAAGGACGAACCTTCAGAGGTGCAGCCATGGTCCTGTCCCTGTCTTCCAACAGGCTTGGTGTTTGCAGCGCAGCAGGAGAAGGAGCTGAGACTGAAGCATGTCCTGAAGGGGGGGTCTCACTGTTTACGCTCCCATTAATGTCCACCACAGCTGGAATCTCCTTGTTTTTCTTCCTCCTCAGTGTGTTAACCATAGGCTGATCGTAGGGTCCTGGTTTTGCCCAGTCCTGTAAACAAAGCTGTTTGTTGTTGATTCTTCACATTTTTCTGATACACTTGTAAAAAAAAAAAAAAAAAACAAGAACTAAAACTTTTAATTTTACAGAGATAAAACAGATGAGCCAAAACATCTGATGTGACCAACATGTGAATGAACATCAAGTCTGAGGAGGTGAACAGACCTTCCAGCTGGGGACTCGTGATGAAGGCACCATGGGGGAACCCAACATGCAATAGCTGGGGAAGTCTGGCAGCAAAACTGAGGCTGGACGTGACCATGAGCGGGAAGGACTGTAGGTGGAGGATGAGGGGGAGGATGGAGGGAAGAAGGGGAAGGCTGAGCCCCCATTGCTCTGCAGGTAGTGGGGGCTGGCTGGACTGTAGTGGTCAAAACCATTGGACAACTGATGGAGAGGGTACCAATGGGAGGAGGGGTGAGAACAGAACCACGATGAAGAAACAAACAACAACGGGATAAATGACTGAACTTATGAACACTAAAAAACAAAATCAAAACTTCACAACAAAAATGAAGCTGAATTATTCAAAAAGGACTTATTTTGAAAAACAAGACAAAGAACAGGAGTTGGTCACAAACACCGAACTAAAAGAACCAAACCAGAAAAAATGATGAGGAGCAGATGGGGTTGTTATACTTCTGTGATTAAAAACAACTGCCAAGTTTGTGGTTAGGTGTGTTTAAACAGGTGAGATGCACGGTAGAAGAGTTTTCACCTCTTCAGGAGTGGACTGAAGCACAGCAGCAGCCAAAGAGGAGAGGGAGTTGCATTCAACGTGAAGCTGCCCAGTTTCTGACATCTCAGAGGAGCTGGAAGTGGGACAAGGCTAGGACAGAGAGGACAGAGAGCGGCAGGCAGGAAGTGGAATGACACCAGGAGGGAAAAGAAGAGGAGGAGAGGAGTTGAAAGAAAGACGGCAGGTAGACAGAGAGAGGCTGTTTTTAAACAGAGAAGCCTTTTTCTTCACAGTGACAACAGTTAGTGAGAACAACCAGGTGATGACGTAAACATCCAAACAGGAGCAGTAAAAGACCATCAGCATGTTAGGATTGGTTAAAGAGGCTCAGGGAAAGTTCTGGAAATCAACGATACATAGAAGACTGCTCCACATCAAACATCAGGAAATACACCCAGAGAGACTCTGCAGGAGAGATGACTCCAGGCCTATACTGAAAGTGGATCAGATCTACTCTGGAAGTGGATCAGGCCTACACAAGAAGTGGATCAGGATTAGAATGCAGTGCAGCTCCTCTTACCTTTGTTTCAGCAGCCAGTGGGGAGGAGGATATGAACAATGCGTTTTGGTCCTGTGATGACGAAATGAAGCCGGAGTCGTGGGAAGAGATGCTTGAGAGCCGAGCTGGGGCCTGCTGGGGTGCTGTGGAGCTGCGATGCCGATGGCGGGGGTGACAATGATGAAAGACGTGGTGTAAGGAAGAGGAGGAAGAAGAGGAGGAAGGAGAATGAGAGTGAGAGACACTGGATCCCCTGGAGTCACTACTGTTAACGCTGTTCAGACTACTGTGAAAGGGCAAGGAGCGAGAGATGAAGGATCACACAAAGACGTTTGTCCGTGAGAGGGCAGGTAAAGAGAGTCAACTCCACCAGAAGTTAAAGATAAAAGAGACAAGGAGGACATGAAGGCAGAAGATGGGGGAGAGGGGACATGGAGGAGACAAGGTGGGAATAATTAACACAGTACACCAAGATGGAATGAGCAGTGAGTGGATCTAATCAGCAAATATAATCAGGATCTAATCCGAATATAATATGGATAAAATCAGGATCTAATCCCATATAATAAAAATAGGAATAAATAAAAATGAGTTAAACTAAAACACTCATGAAAATAAAAAACAACAATGAAAAGAAGAGAAACAAAAAAAACACAGGGTCCGATTATCCAAACAATACATTCAATGTGCATGGAAGCTACACATAAGCTGTAGAAAGAAATGCATAATAGGACCGAACTGATCAATTATTAGTCATAAATGATCGATTACAGCTGCCTCAGCCTGCCAGAGTTGGATAATTCCACACAAGCCAAAAATAATTTAGACAAGATATGTTTTACACTTTTTGTCTCGTAAATGTAGGTCTATATTTATACTAGTATATGCTTTAATTTTGGTTTGATGACACAAATATATTCCATTTAATCTTAAGACAGGGACGTTAAAAGACCAGAAATGAATCTTTCAGTGATTCATAAATTTCACAATTTAATTTCCCCCCAGACAAGCATGACTGCATTTGTAGATTTAAGGTTCAGATTTAACCATCAACCAGAACACAAGGAGAGATTTGACCAGATTTGAACAGGACAGCTGCAAAGCAACAGCAAAACTAGACGTTAAACTTCTTCAGAAATCAGAAAGGCATAAAGCGGAGATGAAAGTGAAGACATAGTCTGAACAGCAGAAAATAACAGCTTTCTAACATTTATGAACCGTTCTTTTAGATCAACCCAGAGGAGACGACTGGTTCTAAACATGATGTGAACAAAAATCAGATCTACGAGCATCATAAATATTTTTACACCACGTTAAAGATGTTAGAATGATTTTGCAAATCATTACATAAAGTAATAATAAATTAATATAAATGTGCTCTTTGCCTTTGAAGAGTGATGAATAATTTAGGATTGGTGTTTAGATTCTAAATATAATGAGTTTAGAACTGGGTTGCATTGATTTGGGTCTGGAAGTACAAACACTAAAGATTTTCCTTGACTTGTTTAACTCAGAGGTCTGAATGGAGGACCTCACCTGCACATGCTGGACTTCCTGGACATGGTGGTGCTCGGGGATGAGGGTGGTGTTTGATATGACCAATAATAATCTGAACCCTTTAGGTCCAAGATCACCTAAAAGGAAGAAAATCAAAATCACATTTATTACCAAGAGAAAAAAAAAAGTAAACACTCGTTAGAGGAAATAATTTTTCAATTGAGCCCCAAAATAAAATGTTAAAGGATTATTATGAGTGTCTTCTGTGTGATATTTATCCTCACTTGTTCACTGGCAGGAGGAAGTTTGTGGGGGTCAGAGGTCAGGGTCTTGAGGTCCTCAGAGATGGTCTGGAGATGGGCAACTTCTGCCAGCATAGAGATCTCCTCATCCTACAAACATTTAAAGTCATTAGGAGCAAATACACGAACACGTCAGTACATTTTAAATGTTATGTCGAGTGAAGAAAGGCGATTTAAATAAAAAAACAACGAACGAGCAGCGGAGCGTTGTTTCCTGCTGTACTCACCACTACAGGCTGCAGCATGGCTACAAAACAGCAGAACCTCTGTCTCTCCTCAATCAGAGCCTTCCTCAAAGCTTGTTTCTCCGTTTCCTCCAAGAGAATGAATTTATCACTGACATCCTGCATCGCACTGTCCAGCTGAGGCTGAAAATCACCACGGCCTGTCAAACGAAATGGACAAAAACATGAAAACTACTGTCAGCAGGGGGAAGCAAACCCATTGATACTCAGCAATTAAAAAAAAAAATCTCAAAATACAGCTTTCTGACTTAATTTACACAAACTAAACACAATCTAAAGATACAAAAACATGAACAAGTAATGAATATGTGGAATAAAGAATATTTGGTGCTGGTCACCGAACTGTTCCCATGTCTCAACGTGAAGACACGGCTGACACCGAAGGGTTTCTGGAGCTTGTTCACGAGGAGCAAAAATCGACTCCACACTAATCTGTTGTTAACCCAACAGTTCATTCTCCGTCAAAGGCATCATATTCTGAGACTTTCTACACAGAAGCCTGAACCACCATGACTCAGCTTTTACGAAGACAAGACTCCCACCCAGATGCTTAGATGGTCTGAATGTAACTCCAGAGAAGGACATTTACAGTTTCAGGGTTATTTTATACTCACCGCTGTGCGACTAAACAGAAACATGTGTGCATGCATCGTGTGTGTGATTTAAAGAGAGGATGCCCTGAAGACAAATCAAGACCTCTTGAGATTTGAAGGAGGCAGGAAGGCTGGCGACTGCCTCTGATAGAACGTGGCCCTCTGAGCTGTTATCTAACCACTGAAGCTACACAAACACAGTTTTAACTTCGACGCATCGAGGTCGAGACAACACAAGTCTGCGGCCTCTCTCTGAACAAAGATAATAAACTGGTCTCTGTGGTTGTTTGGAAAATAAGTAGTCAGTAAGCAGGAAGTAAACTTTTCATAAACTAAACCAGCAGACTGTGCTATAGATTAGGTGGTCATCGTTGTAGTTTATTATTTCACCTATTTCACTAATACAACTAATAGGACTAATATTAGCTGTGACAGCTAATACTGTATGTTTATTGCTGCTGCACTATGTGGCTGTATCATGTATCTACCTAACCATCATAATTAAATCTCAATATTAATATTATGATTACTCCCTATCTGTGCAATAACCTGCCACACAACTTGTGTAGTATATGTTAGTTATGTGCATTTTAGCTTATATTACTACCTTGAAATACTTTTTCATACAAATTCATCCTACCTGCACTGTTAAAATTATATGATGTTGTTTACTAACTCTCTTTAGGATGTTGTGAATATTATAATCATTTTTTTCACTTTCTGGTGCTTTAGTTTGTACCCTTATTGCATGCTTTAGTATTTCTTGTTTGCTTGTTCTTTGATTTTAGCGAGTAAAAATCATGTTAACCTTGTGTTAACCTTGGACATGACAAATAAACACAACTTCACCACCAGTCAGCTAGACCACAATTAAAACATTAACACGTCATTTCCAGTGGCATGCAGTCCACATACCAGCACTGTATTCTAAACATGAAATAAAAATATTAGGGTTAAATTTAATTCTGAAGGAATTCCTAAACCAAATAAATGTTGATTCAGTATAAACAGATTTGCCGTTTGTGTAGAAGTTGTTCAGCAGCGGTGTCAGAGAGAGCGATGCTGCACCCAGATGGAGAAATTTTATGGCAGCTGGGACCCCATAGAGTCAAAAATGAAGAAAAGCCTAAAGTCCAGCATATATTCTAGTCTCATATTGATCCAAACAGAACTTTTAGAGCAGATCAGTGCACAATCACATTGTCCAAAAGTTGTCTGACAGAACAAGAACAGGCCTTACTCATATTTGCTGGTTTTCAGGACCAAACTCATTATCTCTGACCCTGCAGGCACAATCTGGTTTCCGCTACACGCTGTCTTGGATAAGATTTTTAAGTCAGGGTGACACTTTGAACAATGCTGCATCACTCATTATGAACTTTTCTATCATTACTAACATGTAACGCCAAAAAAAAAAAAAAAAAAAAAAAAAAGTTATTAGAATTTTATTAA
>JARVGV010001153.1:23929849-23941653 GCA_031762435.1 Hypsolebias longignatus | reverse complement strand
GCTTGGAAACACATTTAGAATCATTAATACGGCCGTTCAAAGTTGTTTTACATTGAAAAAAACGTGTTTAAAAAGACATTTTCGATTGCGGTTTTACTACCGGTTTCGAAAATCCGCGTATACGGCCGCCAGGGGGAGCTGTTCCAGTTTACGACCCTATCGGTATCCGACCGGGTTGTTGGAACGGATCTCGGTCGGAAACCAGGGACTACCTGTTCATTCTTCTCATGGCAACAAATATACACTTTACATTTTCATGCCTCCTTCTGCCTTCCAGGTGTGCTAAATTTAAAGTTGGACATCAACCCTCTGCTAGCATGCCCTCTCATTTAATGCACATCTCAGCAGGAGCCTCTTGAAAGACATGAGCATAATGAGCACAACGTTCTGCTGGGAGAGGAGGGGGCGGGAAGACAGGAAACAACAACAACAAAAAAAAAAAAACAGTGCGATACTCTTCAAAATAAAAGTGTGACTGACCACAAAATGCTAACTGAATGTGAAATCATTACAATTAGCTGTCCTTTACACTTACGCAACCATAAGTTACAACATATATCTTCATATAAAACACACAAAAGCAAGCACAACGAGCTTTAAGCATTAACCTTTAATTTAACCATTACACATGTAATGTCATTATGACAGTCTGTTTAGTTTTTCAAATGGAATAAACTGTGTTCCACCCTCCAGGAGTGTCAAACTGAAACTTTTAGATGTTCCACTGGTCCAAAACACCTGAATCATATGACTGAATTAGCTTCTCAGTGCAGTCAAGTTCTCCAAAGTCCTGCTAATGCCTCCTCATTTGATTCAGCTGTGCGGCATCAGAGACACATGTAAAAGTTGCAGGACTCCGGCCTTCGAGGCCTGGAGTTTGACACCTGTGATCCAAACACTCAGGTAACATGTGTCTGAATTACATGTTCCCCACTGATGTTTAAACATTTTTTTCTCATGATTTTCCATGAAATCTCTCTGACCATGGACTGCATATCTGCAGGTAAAGGATATTTACCTTCAGGACAATGTAAGGTCACTGATTGGCCAGTTGCTGACACGCCTACTGGATTGATTGACAGGTGGCCTCAAGGTACTTGTGCAAAAAAAAAACAAGCTACTTGTGCAAAGAGAGAAAGAGAAACGACACACCGCCAGCCCTGGGTGGAGGCGGGGCGGTCCAGGAGCAGCGGTAGCGGTGCTCTGTGTTTTAATGCTGTTAGTAAAAACTTGTAAAAATCAAAAACCAGGGAGCGCCGGCCGTGCAGCGCACGCATCAGACCCGCCCAGTGGGAAATGTCCCGGTCCTCCTGATTAGCCACTGCTGGCCTGGGGACTGCCTTGACAGACATCACCTCTTGTTATTTACCTGAGAAGGGTCTTACTGTTCCTTCAACTTTAATACGGCCTGACCCTCAACGTGTCCCCTTCCCCCCCGACAAATGTTCTGTCAAAATGACATCATGAGGTGTGCTCTAACTTTTATTGGTATTTCGAGTTACCATGTGACGTAATTAGTAAACAGACATTTTTCTCATTGAAACAAATTATAAATACACCCGCCTCCACCCTCATTCACCCACTCTGGGCCCCTGAGCAAGGCCCTCAGCCCCCACCATCTGCTCCCTAACAGGTCTCTCTTGAACATGAGTTCTCGTGGCTCAATGAGACTAACCTGGATTAATAAAGGGTAAATGAAAAATGAAAACTCAGCTATTTTTAGACATTTTAAGCTGTAATTTTGTGTGGTAGTAACTGAGAGCAATGCCCCATAAAAACTGAATTAAAAAACTCAAAATGGCTGCTAAATGGCTTTAACTCAGCTATTTACACAAATACAGCTTGAATTTGATGAGGTTGTAGCTGAGAACATTCCCCATCACAAACTGAATCCACATCAAAAATCCAAGATGGCCACTACTACAAGAAAACACTGTCATTAATGTTTTGCCTCATTGAGCTGAATTGTGGAACGGTGGTAGACAGCGATGTGGCAGTCACCGTCATTGTAACGTTCTAGGTTTACTTTAAAACTACTTCCACTCCTCTTTTGTGCTGTTGGAATTGTTATCATTCAGAGAGCTCTTGACTCATCTCCAGCCTGGGCACGAGTGCGTCTCTGCAAGTGAGAGAAAGAAGGAAAGAGCTGGGAAGCATTTATCATTATCTGAGGATCTTCAACTCTGTGATGACGAGCCCTTTACAACCAAACTCATCAAATCCATCTCTTAGGTTCACTCCTAGTTCTACTCCATAAAAGCTGTGTGTGCACAGTGAGTTTACATTTAGTTCAGAAAACAAAGTGAACCACAAAGACGATGGTAAACTGAGTTATGTCATTAGGTTTTGAAAAGGATACGAGGGAGACTTCAACCAGCTCCATGTCTACACAGCTGGGCTCTGCTGCTCTGCTTCTGGGACGCTCAGTCTGTTTCTGAAAGTCCAGCTCCATGCGGATGTGCTCGACTCCATTAGTCATTTTGAATAAGCAGAGGGAGCAGAAACATGGACTGGTTTGTGTGTCCAGTGTTCCCTTCATGTGTGGCGGCCGTAGCAGATTGTTGATTTGTATGAGAATCTCTGGTGTGAACAACTTTAATGCTTCAACGAAGGAGTCAGCACCTCTCAACATTTTGCTCCTTAATGGAGTCTTCACTGCCTTTGTCCTTAACTATCTATTTTCATTAATTATTCAGGGAGAGAAAGGAAAACCGTTTGAGTGGGTAACACTGATCCAGTGTACTCAACCAATCTATTCAGTGTAAGTAATAAAATACCATGCACTCAGACGACACAATAAAAGAGATGGAGACAGAGGAGATGCTTGTTAAAAATGTAAGTAGACGGAAGTTATCCAAGACAACAGAGGGTGGAGGAGGTGGCGGCTCGGGAGTCAAAAGACACAGCAGCGACATCTTAGTGTCTGGGTTAATCAGCGAAACAGGCTGATAACAGCTGGTGTTTCACTGGATCCTCCTGGTCCACTGAGGGCGCCTGTCACGGCAGAGGCTCACTCAATGTGATGTGCCCTTAGTGCACTTGAGTGATGCTAATTGGGATTAGCGCCCACTGCACAAAGGTGACACTAGACATTCCAGGGCCCACCCATCCAAACTCCATTCACAACACTGTCAAACTCTGCTGAATTCTTTCCCTTCTCTACAGGCACGTGAACGATGCAGAAAAGACAGAGTTAAAATTATTAGAAAAACTGTGAAAACTTGAAGACAGTGGCAATTTTAGCCTCTTTTGGGGGGTGCTCAAGCACCCCTAAATTTGAATTCAGCACCTCTGAAAAATAAAGAAACCATTGTTAAGATTTTGTAAATAAACTCAGTTCTCAAACCTTATAATCACAAAAATATGGAATAAATGATGTCAGTCTTAAACAGACCAGTATTTTTTCCCAGAGTCAGATCCTCAACACCCCCTGTCAATCAGTCCAGCAGGCTCGTCAGCAACTGACCAATCAGCAATCACACTTTGTCCTGAAGTGAAACGCCCCTTACCTGCAGGAGCTCCACCCCCCTTTTCTTTGACAACCTGGTCAGGGTTTTGCTTTCAGACGCTGTAGTCTGAGGGATTTCATGAGAAATCATCAGGAAAATGTTTAAACGTCTTCAGTGGAGAGTGTGCAACTCAGACTTTGTTACCCTGAGAGTTTAGAGGAATACAGTTCATTACATTTACAAAACCTAAACGGAGTCTCCAAACATGTAAAAATGAATCAAGGTTGGTGGTCGACCTCATGATCAGCTGATTACAACAGTTATAAACAGACACATGTTCATTTGTACAAAGGTAGTTGCAGGTGAATCCCCCGTTTTCTGTCATTATTACATTACAAGTTCAATTAAAGGCTAATGCTTAAAGCTAGCTGTGCTTTGTTTTGTGTGTTTAAATGTAGATGTTACAACTTCTGGTTGCATAAGTTTAGTCTTTGTTAACACTAAAGTGATTTTGTACAACATGTTCATTAGGTTGTGTAATTTAAAAAGGAGCTGTAACATCTTATCTAGCGTGTATGTACTGTGTACTGCTAGCTTAGCGCTACTTCTTGTTGCTCTCTGAAATAGTTATTTAATCAAGTGTTTACTTATGTAGGTAAAACTAGATGTTTAACAATTGTTAAAATGAACCTGAATGCAGGAAATTACATCTACTTTATTCTGAATTTTCTGGGGGAGGACCCCCAGACACCCCTCCCCACCAGTCCCCCTCACCCCCACCCCCCATTACAAATGCTTCTGATGCCAATGGCCACCCACACTGTTCAAGCCAAGAGCCGTTTTCAGCACTGAGAGCTAAGCCCCCCTAAAGTTCAAATTCTAGAATGGCCCCTGCTTGAGAATAAAAAGATTTAGCTACTGGTTCATAATATCATCCACAAAAGGTTGCACTGCACTTTTGAACTTAAGTCTTCTCTCCCAAGTATAAGTAATGGGAGAGGTCTGAGATCCATAAACATCAGACAAAGATGAACTCACCCACAGACTCGGTGTGCTCGTCATTGACCGGCGGCTTCTTCATCCAAACTTCCAGCCCAGCCGCTGTGAATAGGAAAGGTTGGAGACATGCTATTTTTTCTTCTTGTATTTTTTGGATGAAGGCCTTTCTGAGGTATTAGATCCATGAACTGGGAGTGCTGTATTGAATATTTTATTGACTGTCTACTTGCCCCGTGCTGACCTGCCTGACATGCTAAGTTCCTGGCTCGCTGGAGACGCCACGTCGCTTCACATCAGCTCAGCCACCCGTGAGGCTTCCCCGCATTTCCTGTGAATAAACTCACACACAGTGGGGGAGGAAGAGAGGCCAGGGCACAGGGGCACTGTGGCTGAGATGAGGAGAAAACACATACACATTCTTTGAGTGAAGAACAAAACAGACAACCTTGGCTACAGTATGAACTCCCCTGGTCAAAGCCTGATGAGTCCTCTGAAAGAATCCAGTGAGTTGAAACGACCTGAAACCTCCATTTTAATTATAGCATCACTGCTCAAACACCCTGGATGATGAACACCGTCCACAACTGACTTGGGAACAGCAAAATAAACATTCTGTTGACAAAATAAGTTATACCAACAGATTATAAGGTCATGTCAAGCAAACTGGGCTTATTTCTGTATTTTTTATTTGATCAGAGTTTGGGTGAGCATCACATTCTTTGTCTGGTTCTGTTAGTGTTGGGCTCACTATAGAACAGGACTATTCAGTTGAACGCATCATTACTGAAAGACAAGACTCAGGGTCTGGACATCCAGCACTTATTGTCATGAAGGAAGTTTGTTTTATGGTTTAAAATCTAGTTTTATTTAAAACTGAGTCCATTTGTGGGTCGAACTGAGCTCACCCGTGGGCCTGACTTGGCCCCAGAGTATCAGTTGAGTAGCCCTGCTATAGAGTTGTTTTAATTTCCAAGTCTTTTCAGAAAGATGATCAGAAGAAGAACACTGTTTTCACCCTTATCTTGAAGTTAGGGTTTATAATTTATTATATCTGATGCACTGAGTAAAAATGATGCAGAAAAACTGGTTCATGCATTTGTCACGTCTAGACTGGACTATTGCAATGGTTTGTTATCTGTGTGTCCAAAAACTTCTTTAAAAAGTCTTCAGTTGATCCAAAATGCTGCTGCCAGAGTCTTAACTGGAGTTATGTGAGAGATCATATCCCTCCAGTTTTAGTTTTTCTCTATTAGCTCCCTGTCAAACCCAGAATTGAATTCAAAATCTTACTTCAAACCTACAAAGTGCTCTACAACCTAGCTCCATCTTACATTACAGATCGTACTGTTCTGTATTTTCCTAACAGAGCACTTTGCTCTGTCTGCAGGTTTAGTACTCATGATTCCTAGAGTTTCTAAAAGCAGAATGGGAGGAAGATCTTCCAGTGATCAGGCTCCTCTCTTGTGGAACCAACTTCCAGTTTCTGTCCATGAGGCTGACACATTGTCCAGTTGTAAGACTGGGATTAAGACGTTCCTTTTTGATAAATCCTATAGCCTGCTTGGTTTCCTGACCTATTCCTTATCCTACACTGCTATAACCCTAGAACAAATTAATCAGATTAATGGTTTGCATTTGTAATTATTCTTCAACATGTGATTTGTCTTATTGTCTTTCCTCCCAGATAAAACCTGATGGTCTCCATCCTGGAACTGCCATTGTGTATCTGTTCCTCTCAAACCCAGCCAGTCAAGATGGTTGCTTGTCCTGAGCCTGGTTCTGCTGGAGGTTTCTTCCTTATGAGGGTGTTTTTCTTTTCCACTGTTGCCTCTGCTTGCTTAGGATGGGATACTTGTTTGTTCTGTTTTAGTGAGTCAAATTGGTTCTTCTCATCCCAAACATTTCATTGTACTGTTAACCTGCATATGACAAACATAATTTGAACTTGAGACTGCAATGAAGTGATAACTCAAAGCAGTCGGTTGTCTCCTTAGATAAATAATTATTAACTGATTTTATATGCATGTGAATGTTTCTGTTCAGTGCCCTCAGATGACTTCTGTTGTGATTTGGCGCTATATAAATAAACTGAATAGGAAAATATTACATTTACTGCTGTAAAGGAGAATAAACGTTAACATACAAATATTTACACCAATCACAAATTTAAATATTTAGTAATTATTTTTCATTCTGCCTAAAAAAAGTTAAATAAGTTAAATATATTTATTCTAAGTGAAGTAGAATCCCTTCCAGTCCTGTGATTTCTAATTCAACTGTGATGACTTTACTATTGAGCTTTTCTGAAAAAAAAAAATAAAAAAAAAATGTCACGTTCATAAATCTGTCCTTGGCTGCATTTGTACAAATACTAACTTCATGAAACTCACACGAGCAGGAATGCAAATCATTTCAATCTTTTGATCAATATTAAAGGTGGTATGTATTTTACACAGTTCACTTTGAAAATGCACTAAATAAAGCAGCACATACAGGAATTGTAAGATTTCTTTTTATTTCTTTCATACTAAAAAGCAAGTTAAAAATGATCAAACGTTTAATCAAAACTATTTTAAGTTGTCCAATACAAAAGTATACATTAAACGATAAACTGTGCCAAGTCAAATAATTAATTCAAGCAGTTAAAAAATGCAACACTCTTAAATACTAATAAAATCTATTCAAAACACAACTAAATAACCCATCAGTTGGCAAAGACATTACAATTGTTGCCCCTTTTTGTTGTATTGATTATGTGATTAGTTTATTTAGTTGAAATCACTGCAGTACCAGATTAATTTAAACCAGTTCTTAGATTACAGCATTCGTAAATAGAGACTTTTTGAATGTGTAAATTAGTTACACTACTGTAAAAAAAACAAAAAAAAATTAATGCTCAATATACGTTGGAATAATGTGCACAGTATGACTTTATGTCAAAACTTATCTCTGACTCCTCTGCACCAAAACATCCTAAACTATGAGGTTGTGTTTGAACCAAACAGATGTTAAATTAATCTGCTGAGGTTTAGCACTCAGGCACTTCACCTCTAAAAATATATATTTTTTTACTGTGAGGACTGAAGAAATGGAGTAAGATCTGTTCAATTAAATAAGAGACAACTCTCAGGAACCCATTTTATCTACCAAATGTACATTTCAAATTCTAAAAATACTATTTAACATACAGGAAAAAAACTGCACAGACCTCTCATTCCTTAGTTTATACCACGTTAACCTGGAGGTCATCCTCTAAATACCTCAGACAGATTACAACATCTTTGAACATCGGATTTCTCAGCATCATAGGAAAAACCTTTATGGTAACAATACTGCTGAACGTCACCTCCATGTTCCCACAGAGTGCTTGAAGTGGTGTCAGGATAATAGCGAGCGCCATCACGGGGTTATGGGGAAGAGCTTTGAAGGCTGATACGTTGAAGTTATTAATCGCACGTAACGTTAGTTCATGCTCATTTTTCCGGTTACTTCCTCCATCTCTTGAACCCCATCACCAAGCTGCAGCTGTAGCAAAGGGTCACCAGAAAAGCAAATATCTGGGACAGAGAGAAAACAAGTTACTCAACAATAATTTGTACAGAGAGCTAAAAGAGAAACAAGGACCTCAGAGAAAGCCAGTAAAGGTTTGTAGGCTCAATTATCTAAATATAAGTAAGGTTCAATCATGTCAGCTGGACCAGTTTCTTTAATTTAGAAACATTTTGTCTCCCATCCAGAGGATTTCGTCAGTCTGTGGCCTGCCAAACAGATCTGTCCCATAGGTAGCCTTCACTGATGTGTTTCAAGACAACCTCCTGTTGGAATCTCAGAAGCAGCTTTTAACAAGCGCAGACACACCCATCCATCCAAAACAATCATCTTGTACAACAATCAAATGTTCTGAGAGCATTTTTACTCATGCTATTCAGCAAAGGTACCAGTATTTTATTGTCCATTTTTAGCTTATTAATAGTAAATTATACAACTCAAAGTAAACTGCCAATCAGCAGATAAGTTAAAGAGTCAATCTACTGTAGATCTGTGGCTTTATCTGGAACCAGATCGGAACCAGTAACAATGTTTAGGCCAAGAACAGTTCATATGTGGGAGATTTCAGTTGGTTTATTATGGCCAATAAAACCAAATAAATCTTTATGACCACTAATTAAAGATTACAATATTTCATGTGCTAAATGAAACAAGCAGTCAGGAGCACAGCTGAAATCTAACCATGAAAGTTTACCCTGGGGGGGTGGGGGGGAGCCCTGCATAGAAGAATACAAGAAACCAGTCCTGACAGTCTAACCCAGTGGTGTCAAACTCACTTACAAAACAGGGACAAAATTAAAAGCTTTTTCAAACCAAGGGCCAATTTCAGAATCTACATCAACTCAAGTTAGATACCCAACATCTTATCTTGGTCAAAGGTTCCTCTAAAAGAGTTTGATTGGTCTCATTTGATGTTCTCTGTTGTGCTTTTGACATCATAATCAAAGATTACTGAAAAAATTCAAGAGGAAGAAGTATTTTACATTTCACATATCATCTTGGGGGCCAGAGAAGATGTCAACGAGGGCCTTGAGTTTGACACAAATGGTCTAAACTATGGGGTTATCATAGCTTATGTGCTCGTACAACAGTGAGAATGATACTGCAACATGAGATTTATTTATTTATTTTTTTATCAGGGCTGCACAGTTTATCTTTTAGTTATCAACTTGCATCATTTTTCATAACTGGTCCAGGATGTCCGTAAAAATATTACCAGTACTTCCTTAGGACTTTGAACACTCACTCAGTCAAAATCAAGGAGTACTTTATACATTAAAAAATAACATCAAGAATATTGTTCATTTTTAGTATCGCTCAATCTTACTTTTCTCCATCTGAAGTGCTTTTATAACCTGATACCCGAGTGACAGCACTGAAACTGGACTGTGACCATGAACTCAAACCCTAAAAAGCCTGCACCCACTGTATGCAATGACCTCAGAGGACTCACCGTGGCTGCCACATTAATGTTGAACTGTCTGCGAGTCAGTATGGTGAATATGTTGCCCCGAGTGTAGGTGACACACAGGACCGACTCAGTGGAGTTCTGAAGCGGACTGAAGCGAGCGCCTCCGTTCGCTGCGGTGGTCGCAGCCTCCAGCACGAAGGCCGCAAAGTAGAACAGCACGGCTAGGAAATGGTAAAACATGTCCTGAGGAATAGAAGGGAGAAGTACGTTTTAAAAAAAAGAGAGAGAAATATCACATTTTCTTTGTCCAGGAATAAACAGTTAACTAAAATATGCATCTCCTTGTTAATCTTTTTATTTTGTTGCATTTCAATAAAGAAATAAACTGGACTTTTAAATTGATTTTAAGATTATACTAACTATAACTACACAAAACACTGCAGAATGTGTCATGGCCAGAATGTTGTCTGGTTTCAAAATGTATTTATGCTTACCGGTACATGTTTTCGAAAAAAGATTGATAAATGTGCATTGAAGAGATTTAATACAAATGTTGCAGAGTCAGAGTCTATATCATTTTTAAAAATAAGAATGAAATGACATCTCTCCATGTTTGGCGTTGAAGTGCCTAATCATAGAGGAGGTATTGCCATGATGCTTCAGTTCAGTTGAACACACCAAACTGCACCTGTAGAAACAGACTAATGTAAATAAAATTTTAACTTGAGCCCATACTGATATGTGATTATTAAAATCACATACGTTATTTTACTGTAATTATGTTAAATATGTGTTAAATGGGTTAGATTATATTTTCACTGCTGAACATCACTATAACTTTTCCGACATATTTAAACGCCAGAATGACCTTATCACGAGCAAGCAGAATGAAGTGTTCCCACTTGTTAGAACAACCTCTTTTCCTGGCTGGCTCCATAATGACTCATTTTTAACAATATCAACAACACAACAGCAAAAATACACCTACTCTCCCAACACATAGCAAACATTTTAGAGCTGTACCCGTCAGAATCGAGAAGAGGCGGTGCCAGGGAATCTGCTGATTGGACCGCGAACCAGTCAAACGATTCATTCCAACAACGAAACAGTTTGTGTTTCGGCCGTCACGTGTCATGTGACTTCTTCCGCACCAAAACAGGCTCCGAAGCAGTGGTCCGATGTAACTTTACTGCAGGGTTCGAAGCATGTGTTGATGCCTTTGTTTCATACTACCATCACTACCTTTCAGATGTGACTGTTTTTCTGACCAGGGTAAATGACTCTGCTCTCCCAACACAACAACGATAAAGATCACGATTTGGTTCTGGTATCTACTTTCTGCTCCCCGGTGCTTGACCCCAGCTACGACCACTGGATCACGCCATCTGGATTTCCCCTGCCACGTACAGACTGAGAAGGTTAGTGACTTTTACTATAATCACAGAATCCTCTCGTCCTCACCAAAGATCCCTAACCAGCCTGTCTTTTAAGAGCCTTGGACCTTGACTCCAGCAACTAGCAGTCAAATTAATAAAAACTGTTCTTGTTATTGCACTCCAGTGTCTGGCTTGTACTGAATCCTAAACCCACCCTTGACAGAATGTTTACTTGTTTCAAATGTTTATAAAACTATATAATAGAAAAGTAGTGTGTACATGTGCTTATCCGCTTTGCTTTGAAAGCCCCAAGCGTTACTTTTACAAGTGACATAATTAATGAGCCACCTGTGGGATTGTCCAGAATCAACACCAGAGCAACACTAGCACCGAGGACTACCACCAAGCAAGAGACATCATGAAGACCAAGGAGCTCTACATGCAGGTTGGAGAAACGTGGAGAAAATCAGGGTTAAAAGTATATACTGTAATGTGTTTATACTGTAAATGGACTGTACTTTATATAACACTTTTCTACCTTATCAAGATACTCAAAGCACTTCACTACAATCTGTGCCTCATTTACCCATTCATACAGCACTCTACTAGGTCTATACACAGAATAATCAGAGCTTTATCACATTCATGCACTGATGGGACACACATCGGAGGCAATGAGGGGCTCAATGTCTTGCCCAGGGACACTTCAACATGTGACTGCTGGTGGAATCGAACCCCCAACTCTCCCATTGGAGGACGACTGCTCTAACCAGTCAGCCACAGCCACCAAAAATACATTTTCAAACCCTTATACATTCTTTGAAAAACCATTATTAGAAGTGTAAAGATTGTGCTGTTAAAATGGTTTTCCCGTTGGTAGAGCCTGGGAAGCTGGTCAGAGTTGAAGAGGAATAAGGTGTTAACAGAGGAAAACCACATGAAGAAACACAAAGTTTGTTTTCTCAGTCATCCAGGTATATAACAACAAAAAAGGTTGAATCATGTTATCTGGACTTCGTT
>JARVGV010001153.1:23897008-23907608 GCA_031762435.1 Hypsolebias longignatus | reverse complement strand
TTTGTAGCCAGGTCTCTCTTGTAAATGAGTCCTCGAGGCTCAATGGGATTAACCTGCCTAAATAAAGGTTGAATGAACTCCTTACTGGTCACCCTGTGCATGACCTGGATATTAGGTGTATAAGAGATGAGCGGAAGGGGAAGAGTTTGAGCATTTTTTTTTAAAGAAGAGGAACAGTTCACTGTTTGAGAAACAAGTAAAGTGAAAATGACTGAGGTGAGAAACACCTGATCTCATGGGACATCAAGAATTTAAGCTGGCTGATGTTGATGGAAATGGAGTAGTACATGTTTGTGACAGCTCGGAGGTAATATGAGTATGATGTATTTTAGTTAACCCCTAAAGTCTGTCTATCACTTGTCATGAATACGTATTCATCATTATCATCATATTTATCAGAACCTTTACATGCTCTGTTATTTCTAGATAAATGTTCAGTTTTGGTGCAAATAATGGGTTTAAAAGGGCTGGTGAAGGAGGCAGGGTTCCAGAGACGTCAAATAGTATTAAAGCAATGTTATGGTGCATCAAGGTAAAGCCAGATGACCTATGAGCTGAAATGATCACCAAACTTGAGTTGATATAATCAGAGCTGGTTAAGAAGGAAGTGTCAACTGCCAAAGGGCTCAGATGATCCATGACCTACAGAGCTCATGGCTAAGCCTTTAAATAACTTGTTACAGCTTGAGGAGAAACCCCGCGTGGACAGGACCCACCCTACGTTATGTGCTTCACCAAGGGAGGGCATGCCTCAGTGATCTGTGTCATTATTAGGAAGACCCAGTTTTAAACCAGAAATATAATTTGACATGGTGCTGGAGAGGCTTTGAACCTGCTACTCAATGGGCGTTATTCGTTCCAGTGAAGAAAATGCTCCATGGCTGTGCTAAATCAAAATTTGGTCTCTGGTATTTGACTACTCTGCACATCACCATGTCTAATGGCCACATACAGGTACATAGGTTTAAAGACACTAATGTAGCTTTGGACTTGGTCAACAAGGTGACAGTCCTGCAAAATGTGCTCGGCTTTTTATGCTATCTGTGTTTTACACACACACACATGCACGCATGTGCGAGCAGGTTCTCTTCACAAAGATGGCCTCCTTTACTACTCTCTCAAATCCCCATTTCTCTCTATCAAGGATGTGAACATCTTCATCCCTGACAGCGTGACCGCTGGTCTGGAGATGAGTGTAGACCACAGAGTCTTGGCCTGATGATGTTGATCTTCTGTTCTGGGCCATCCTTTGGTTCCTCTACATATAACTGATCACATCCCTCCTGGCACTGAACAGCATACATATTGCTCTGTTTGTGCCGGGGGACTGGATCTTTGGGGTGAACCAGTCTTTGCCGTAATGTATTTTGGGGTTTAAAAGCCACTGGGACGTTGTGTTTAGAAAATAAACGTCTCAGTTTCTCTGAAACTCCCCCAACATACAGAATGACCACTGGTCTGAGTCTGGGCTCCTCCTCTTCACCTGATGGCTGGAGTCCAGTTTGGGTTTCTTATCTGCTTTCATACAGCAGAGCACTTTGTTAATTGCCAAAACGAATTTTTAAAAACATTTTGTGGCATGGGGACAAGCCTTAAGGGTCCGTTTCTGCTGCTTGGCCATGTGCCTCTTCCATGCTCATTGGTGTCAGAAGCATTTGTAAGGTGTGGGGGACACACTGACCCCCCCCCCCCCACCACCAAAAATAAAAAAATAAATAAAACCTTTGGCTGATTCATGTAAATGACATATTTTGATTGAAATCAGCAATTTTCACAGAAAGGCGACAAGTTTGCAGGTACTGTATAATATATGCTCATTTGTATTGTGTCTTATTCTTTTTTTTCTCTTTCATTCATATTTAAATCCTTTTGTCACCTTTTGTTTATCTTTCATAAATATCTTTCGTTTTGTCATAGGTAGACGCCAGGACGTGAGGAGTTTGTTGCTGATTTAAAATGTTGAAAATGTCAAAACTAATTTAAACGAGTGTTAAAAACAATAAATGGTTGACACATCCGTCTAAGTTTGAGTCATACACACATGTCATCAGAGCTGTGTAAGAATGGGCTCTTGTGTAATGTTTATATTTCCAGGACCGTTAAATCCAACAAGTTTGTTTTCAACACAAGGATGATTAACTGAACAAAGCGCAGACGAGATATCTTTAGGGCTGTTCTGTTTAGATGAACAGCTGCTGGAACCTGAACGATTTTCAGACCAAACTTTTCCACTTCATGCAGTAAAAAGTTCTGACATTTCTCTTGATTGTCAGGCAGGTGTCCGCTATGTGCACATTACATTAGGCTGTAACACACCTGCATGTTTCCTACTCCTTATAAATAAAATGCGTGCCTCTTCATTTTTCTTTTAACTACTGTAAAAACTCAAGGCCCGGATGTTGAATGTTGTCAATTGTTATGCTCCATCTGAAGGGTCAGCAATGTCCCTCCCACTAGGTTTACAGTGTGTTTTGGGGCAGACACACTGACAGAAACATTTAAAGGATTTATGATGGCCGTGTGTCTATCCATTTTATCTAACTAATTTAAACTGTCCATAATTTTTTATACATGTAGATAAACAAGAAACAGGAGGAATGTTCCCTTCAGGTCAGGGGGACAGTCTTTGCCTTAAGTGGAGGGGTTTAAGGGTGGGTGTCTTGTGCATGAGTGATAGTAGGCTGAAGTGGATGATGAAGTGACAGATTGAGGCCTCGCCCTCAGTAATTAGGGTGTTGCCTCAGTCAATCATGGAAAAAAAAAAAAGAGTTTAATTCAAAGGCAAAGTTCTTGATTTACTGGCCCATTTATGTTTCAGTCCTGACGTACGGTCATGAGGTATAGATCATGACCAAAAGAATAAAATTCTGGACACAAGCAGCCAAAATGGGCTTTCTTCATAGAGCGGCCGGGCTCAGCCTTCGAGAAAGAGTGAGGAGCTCCATCTTCCCGGAGGAGCGCGGATCGTACGGGGGTCCCCCCAGATGGAGATGGAGAGTATTGCTGGGGAGAAGGTTGTCTAGGTTTCTCTCCTGCACCTGTTGCCTCTGCGACCCGACTACAGATAAGTGGTAGACAATAGAACAGGAGATGGAATGATGTGTATACACTTGTTATTAAGAGGGAGTCCAGTCCGGTGGCTTCAGAATTCCATCTCTGCCATTTGTGGATGATGTGATCCTGGTGGCATCTTCAATGCCGTGATCTTCAGCTCTCACTGGAGTGGTTTGCAGTTTAGTGTAAAGCGGCTGGGATGAGGATCAGTCCTTCCAAATCTGAAGCCATGGTCCTCAGTCGGAAAAGGGTAGATTCCCCTCTCTGGGTTGGGGGGTGAGGTTCTGCCTCAAGTGGAGGAGTTCAGGTATCTTGGGGTTTTGTTCAGGAGTGAGGGAAGAATGGAGCAGGAGATTGACAGATGAATCTGTGTAGCATTTGCAGTATTGCAGACTCTGTGCTGGTCCGTTGTGGTGAAGATGGAGCTGAGCTTTAAGGCAAAATTATCGGTTTACTGGTTGGTCTATGTTTCTACCCTCATCTATGGCCACAAACTCTAGATAGTGACTGAAAAAACAGGATTGCAGATACAGGGGGTAGAAATGAGTTTCCTCCGTAGGGTAGCTGGACTCATCCTTAGAGATAGGGTGAGAAGCTCGTTCATCCAGGAGAGACTCAGAGTAGAGCCACTGCTCCTCCACATCGAGAGGAGTCAGTTGAGACGGTTGGGGTATCTGGTAAGGATGCAACCTGGACGCCTATCTAGGGAAGTTCTCTGGGCATGTCTAATTGAGAAGAGACCTCAACGTAGACCCAGTAAATGCTGGAGAGACAATGCCTCTGAGCTGGCCTGAGAACACCTTGGGGTCCTTCCAGAAAAGCTAGAAGAGGTGAATGGGGAAAGAGATATCTGGGCCTCCTTGTACAAGCTGTTGCCCCCACATCCCGACTCAGGAATAAGTGTGAGTGGGTGGATGGAAAGATTTATGGATGAAAGGATGGACTGATGGAAGGATGGACTGAGTAAAATCAAATAAAAAAAGAACAAGGACTGTTAGCTTTAATAATTTGAGCTGGACTTGATGCAAAATAAAAAAGCATCACAGAATTAAATAACATTTCCTGATGTGAAAGTACAAAACAAATAAAATGTGAAACCCTCAACCTTCTCAACGACTGAGTGCTGGTGTGGGAAAATGACACTTGACATCAGGAACTTTGAATAAAAATGTGGCGGCACAGTGGTGGCTGGACAGTGATTTAAGTCTTCTCACAGCTGGAAAGTTGCAGATTTTTTTTAAAACTGTAATACATTTGTAAATGGCTTATCAAAGTGCTTTTCAAAGCCACAATTGCATTACTGTATATATTTGCCTACCATATAGGCACCTCTTGTGTCCCTGTGCTGCAGCAGTTATGTGACAGAGGCATGGCAGACCTTTGTCGCACAACTGATTTGAATTAAGCAGGCAGGTCTTTAGGTTTATGAGTGTATTCTGAACCACCCATGCTCTATTTAGTGTGTTGTATTTAGACAGTATCCTTCCTTGATTTTTTTTCTGTCTTGACTATTAGCAAAATGATCCTAAATAACACAAGTGCTCGTTTCGAGATGTGATAAATATCCCCAAAATGGCATGCGATCGTGTAAATAAGATAAAAATCAAAAGTCTTTTTAGTTTCTTTAATAAAATATCAGGTATAGTCCTACCTTAACTGACTTCTGTTCTGATCTGATGCCTTCAACCCCTCACCCCCACCCCCAATTATAATGGTAGGGCAAACACTGGTCATGATGTAAAGTGTCATGGTGTATACCTGAGGACTTGTCATCTCGTAGTCTGAATGGGTAACAGCAGAGTTGTAGTAGCGGTTGCTGTAACGGTAGTTGCGGTTATCATTGGAAGAACCACTGGAGCCACCTGGAAATAAATCAGTCATTCATTAATGGCATATTTTGCTTTTTTGAACTGACATATTTTACGGAAACACCATTTTTAATTCCATATACAGTACAGTTTAAAGTAAAATCCAACAGAAATGTATTAGTATAGCATTTTAAATTATCTTAGAGAACCAGTGTTGTACATAGCAGAAATTTTTTTAACATAAAATTAAAAACAAAGAATAAAAACAAAAATCAGTCAATTGCAATAACAAATGATAGGATCAACTCTTACAGTGTGTTAAATAATTGTTAAAAATTTGGACTTTAGGAAGAGATTTAAACGACTGTGAAGGTCTGCCTAACGTGAAGAAGCTCATTCCACGTTTAGAAGCTGATACAGCAAGAACGTGGTCCCCGAGTTTGAGCTTTGTTTTTTCATTCATTCAACCTTTAGTTATACAGGTTAGTCTCATTGATCCCCGAGGACTCATTTACAAGAGAGACCTGTTTTTAACAAAGAATGATGACAACAGTAGATAATAATAAAGGAAAGCATAAAAACTGAAAAAATAAATGGAAAAAATTACATAAAAAAACAACTTGTAAAATCAATGTAGAAAACTAAAAACAGGAACATGTCTGCATTGGTTTTTGCCATGAACTTAACAGTTGTTTGAAGCCACTTAGAGAGGTCAAGGTCGAGAGCTTCAGATGTTTTTGTAAGATATTACAGGAAACAGGCACGGAGTAGAAGGCCCTTTTTGCCTAGTTCAGTCTGCACTGAGGGTACACTGCATGTAATAATGTCCTGAGAGAGCACGCTGTTACAGGGACCCTCAAGAGCAGCTGATCTGAGAGAATGTGGGTGTAAGGTGTAGCAGATCAGAAAAGTAGGGTGGGGCAAAACAATTCAAGTGATTAAAATCAAATAAAATAATTTCGAAACTGATCTTAAAGTGCCTTTGACATGCATTTTTTATAAATACAAAAAGTGGAAGAAAACATCTTTTTAATTATGAATTTTGGCACAATTTATATGATTTTACAAATTTAGCCACAAAAATGGCTTTTTTATAGACTCAAAATAATCCAAACAAAATTCAGATGATTTCCTACTGTCTGTGTTAATAGCCATTGTAGAAATGCTGTGTTAAAATGCAGGCATCCCCTTCATCATTACTTCCTGTTACTGCACATGCAAATATCACAGCAATGTCAGCAGCATGGCATTTTCTGAAATCTTTACAAAAATATTATTATGAAAGTTACATGTCACAGGCACTTTAACATGTACAGTATATGGGCAGCCAATGGAGTGATGTTAAAACAGAAACAAATGTGCTTGTGTTTGACTGTCAGTTAAAAGTTGTGAAGCAGCATTCTGTACCCTCTGCAGATGGTATACAGAAGGAAACCTGCAGATAAAGTAGCTGGGTGATGACAAAAGCATAGATTACCATCTACAGTAAATGCCTTTTTAAGAGAATAGGTTTTACTTTGGCCAGCTGTCTCAAATGATAAAAACTCCTTTTAAAAACAACCCTGATCTGATTCATTTGACTTAAGGACCTCTAAATTCCTGACAGCTTACTGTAGTGTCTCTAAAAAAACACATTTATTTTTATTTCAACCCATTGTGTTTACGCTCTTGTGTGGGGTCAGATACAAACTGCACAAGATTGAGAGTCTATAACATTTAAAAAGTTTGTAGCCATTGGGTTTGTCAGGACAACTTCTTCTTGTCTTCTTTTGGCTTTTCCCTCTTCAGGGGTCGCCACAGCGAGTCATCCTCCTCCACCTCACTCTGTCCTCAATCCAACTACCTTCGTGTCCTCTCTAACTGCATCCATATATCTCCACTTTGTCTTTTTCTTAGCAGCTGCTGGCTTGTCAGGACCACACACGTGAATATTAAAATGATTAAAATGACCAAACAGAACGTGTCATAAGTGGGTATTGTTTCTGCAAGAAGACCAGAGAAGTCAATAACAAAATAGACTAAAGTACACAACACTGTATGTGGGTGACCCAGTTCAAATAACCTCAGTTCAAAGCTGGTGAACAAAGATGATGACAACAGTTCCCTACATTTGAGACTGTATTTATTGGTAGTCGCTATTCCTCCTCCTCGACCTGATGTTTGCAGGCAGTTAAAGTAGCAGAAGTCCTGAGGTACAAATTTAATAAAAACACAAGACCCACCTACACTCAACCCTGTTTCAAACAGATAAAGTGCAATCTCTAGGATGAGAAGAACTTCCTAAGAATAAAGGCTTTGATTGGTTGTGATCTGGCATTACTGGGCTGACCCTGGAAGAAACCAGCAGATCTAAGGCATTGGGTATCTGGAGAGCGTGGCCAAATGGCCGCAGGTTGTGCAGGTTCAGCTCGTGCCAGCAAGGATGAGGAGACAAGGTGCCACAGCGCTGAAACACCTCACCCAGGCCAATCAGGTGACAACAGGGTGGAGAGAATGCCATGAAACAAAGTGATGAGGCACCTATTTGAGTTTGGTCCAAGAAGCCTATGGAAATTGCATCAAACAGGCCTTCACCCTCACCACCCTGCCACTGTGGCTACCACACTGGAGGTGTGGTCGGGGCACAGAGCGAGGCAGATGGGATCCCATGGTGGCAAAGGTTTTTGTCCTCCGTGGTCAAGTTTCACTAGACTGTTGGCAAAACATTGCAAGTCCAGCAGTGTCTAATGATCATACACCATTGAGGAGGTGACATGATGGATAAGTGACAGAAACAAAAATAAAAATAAAGGTGTTGGGAGTGGGAGATGGTACATAAGCCAGAAGCACCATCTTGTATGTCTAACAGTTCATATTACAAAGCTCTTGAAGGACAGACCAATGAAAGAAACATGTTTTGCTGCTTTTTTCTAAATGTAGTCATGTATCAGTACACTGCAGGTCAACAAATCTTTAGTCTCTCATTTTATTCATGTTTAGGTAAAACACAACCTTCACATGTCTTTATTTTCTTTTACACATTTGTTCCTTATTATTACTAACTGTTTGCTGGAACGTCTGACTTCAGAATTACCTGGTATGTATTATTTAGAATGTACTGAATGGACAAGAACTGGAATGGACAGTATGTTATTGGATTTTAATCTGACTCTTCTGGAAATAATCTTACTGTGTTAACATGGAATGGATTGGGTTAAACTGTAAAAATATCTTGAACGGGACTTGCTATTTTTTTCTGTAGAGTGTAAGAAAACATGTGTTGTAATCTGGTCCTACAGAACTAAGAGAAAAGCAATGCTCCCCAGAGGGTGTATGTGCATAAAATCAGTGCTTGTGATTATTTTTTAAGGATGACTTATTATTGTGAAGTAGAAACATTTGCAGACCGTGTGAATTGTTTACCAGAGCTAGAAACAGAGCTAGTTGTGGAGGTTGAATGTGAGTGGTCCATGGCAGGAGAGGTGGATGTAGATGAACTGGTGTTGGTTCCTTCATCTGTGGTTTTCTTGAAGAAATTGTGCTGCAGGGCATAGAATGGTGTGATTCGACTTTTAGGGTCATAGTCCAGCATGCGCAGGATCAGGTCTGAAGGAGAACAAAGAAAACCACAACCATGAGGACATTTTTGTCGTCAGGGAACAAACTTATCACAATAACACCTCAGAAACTAAGCTCTCCGAATTCCATCATTACGATAAACATATTGCTGACAACTGGTTTAGAAGCTACTAAAATATTTGACGTAAACACGCAAACTAACTATTCTACTTACCGGTAAACATATTAGGCCACCCCAATCTATATTTAGCATTTTATTAAAAACGTTCACATATTCATGTCTACTTGTGTTTGGTTATCTCTGGAAAAGAAGGACATTTACAGTGTAGTTGCAGGTAAACAACAAACCCTGTCACCCTGTTTTACTGATTAAATTAAAAAAAAAAAAAAAAAAGTGTATTCTAATGGAGGAAAAATTTAGGAAACACCTTACACTTAAAGCAGGTGTTACTCTCCATGGCTGAAATATTTTCAGTAAGGTGCTTCTTGCATTATTCTGAGGAAAGTTTTCACTCCTCTATGCTAGAATGGTTTGTTGAGTTGAATGAGGGGTTTCTTCCAATTACAGTCTATTTCAAATGCCCCCACTGCATCTCAGAGGGATTAAGATCTGGGATTTGGCTCGGCCATTCTAGGATTCTCCATGTCTTTGTTTTCAGACAGTCTTTGATAGGTGGTCCAAAATGCTGCAGCTTGGCTATTGACAGGAACTCGCAGGTTAGATCATATTTCACCAGTTTTGTCCTCCCTTCACTGGCTCCCTGTGCATGTTAGAATTGATGTACAAATTGTCCTGTTGATATTTAAGTGCATTAACAGCTTTGCACCCTCATTCCTCTCTTACCTACTTCAACTATACGTTCCTTCTCGGGCCCTATAATCATATGACCAGCTGCTTTTGGTTGTACCAAAAACCAGGCTCAGAGGAGATCGGGCTTTTTCAGTCATGGACCCTAAACTCTGGAACAATCTGTCCATCAACAGTAGACAGATCACTTCAGTCCCTGCTTTTAAATCTCTCCTGAAAACACACCTGCATTTGACGTTTAACACAGTACGATCTGATTCATTATCCCATTGTTTCTCATTGTGTTTGTGTTTTAATGGTTTCATAGATTTAATTATATCTTGTTATTTTTTTTTACAAAGTACTTGATGCTGTGATTTTATTGTTAAGCACTTTGGTAACAGTTTCTGTTTTAAAAGTGCTCTATACATAAATATGACTTGACTTGACAACATATTTACACCACAGGTATTTTTCTTTGTTTTTTGGTGGGGGCATTATCAAGTTGCAGGGTCCGGTTCCACTTCAGCTTTAGTTGTACTTATTTATTTATTTTCAGGTTGTCTCACATGTTCCTCCAGTACCCTCTGATGGTGAGCTGGTCAGGTCCTGCTGCAACAAAGCGCCCCAAACCATGACTGTATGTCACAGAATGGATGATTTTTTTTTTTTTTTTTGGAATGCTGTATTTGGTTTATGCCAAACATGCATTCTGGCATGGTGTCCAAATAATTCAATTTAAGGCTCATATATCCAAACATTGTACAATAAATCCTAATCCTGATCTTATGTCTGTTTTTCGTTTACATCTTATACTTTTGTTGGATGTAATTGGGACCCTGTGTACACAATTTCATTCCACCACATGTACCACATGTGGTGTGTATGACAAATAAAGAACCTTGAATCCTTGAATTCCCTGTTTGAATTTTCCATCCATCCCTCATCTTAGAGTCAGAGCTGTTCACTAACCAAGAAAACAGTCTGATTTGTGTCTGACCTGCTGATCAAACTAAAAAACAGCAGACTCTGATCACTTGCTGAGCAATCGATGAATCGTTTCTAAATTTGCCCCTTTTTTTGTGACTCAAGTCCGATAACTAGTTGTTTATAAAGTCAGACTGTTACAGTTTTTTTCTTATACAGATTATGTTTACGGTACTTGTTTTTATCTTATTGACTTTGTGTCTTATTGCCTGTAATGAACAGGTGGGGTGAATAAACACTGTGGTAACCTCAACCAACAGGCTTGAAACTTGGACCGGTCCTTCTCTGAGGACTCGTGACACCTGTGTCAGGATCCCTGTTCTTCTCTCCTTGACGCTGGCAAAGTCAAGTCAAGTCAATTTTATTTCTATAGCACAGTTAAAACAGATAAACTGTTATCAAGGTG